>CBVK0101916905.1:0-12907 GCA_900067695.1 Picea abies
AATTGTGCATGTGGACATGTGTCAGTGAGGAAATTCCTATAAAGAAAATGCTCTAGATGGGAAAGGGATCACATCGGTTATTGGTAAAGTTATGCTACCAAAATAATTTGACTCATTTTACTTGTGAGAGTTGGGATACCAAGATTTATCTAGAGTGGTGTCTCTACCTTGCGAGTCAAGCTTGGAGATAGAGTATTTTCTGGTTTGTGTGTGCTTGGCCCCTTTGCGGATCAGTGGGATAAGGTGGAATAAGAGTACCCCTAGTGTTGGTTGGGAGGTATCGGTGAAGTCTCAACGATTATCAGGCGAGAGGAAGGAAGGAGCGCCATTTGCTGAAAAACATATTCAAATCATTTTCACCGGATACAGTATTCTTATTTGAGTTTTGTAACTTCAGTAAGTTTAATTTGTAAATATAGTTCTTATTTGAGTTTTGTAACTTCAGTAAGTTTAATTTGTAAATATAGTTCATAATTTCTGAGCCTGTCTTGTAAATATGATATCAAACTGGTAAATAATTTCTGGATGTGATGTCATTTCATTTTATCAACTAAGGAATTGGAAAATTCGTGTTAGCTCCTTTCCCATTTTGCCAATCCTTTTGATTCTATTGTTCATTGTTGTCTGGGATTTCCTTTTTGGATTGTTAGAAATTATTGAATAAGCGCCAATAGATTCATGTATATAGATGCAATTTATTCTTGATCCCTACCATTGGCATGCATTTCAAAACTTAAATTTAGTCATCAGTTCTTTTATTTGTAATTGGATGTTGTTTGGATATCGATTATGTTGGAATTTCATGTTGATCATCCTTTCGTTTCTGCAACCAATTTTCCTTCTTACTTGACCATTGTTAATATTATCATCAATTCAATAGGTTATAGTTATATTTATTTATGTATAGTGATTGGAAGCCAACGTATGAGTGGGATACAAACTAGACAATTTTTTGAAGAAATGGATAATATTTGCATTTACTGATGTGAATTGCATTTTCTGAGAACAAACTCTGTTTTACGGTGTTGTCAAATATTATTATTGAGTCTATTTTTCCTTCGGCATTTCAATGGGTCGAGTTGGTAATTGGGTGGTTTTTTCTTGATGCTTGTTCTTGAATTTCGATATGGCTTTTTAGAAGGGTAAAATCGTGTACAATTTTGATTTCAATTTTTGGATTTCAATAGAAAAATGCTAGGATGCGTTACTTATTAAATTTAAGTATGCGAGTTATTGTTGGGAGAAATTACTATGTAATGTATAATTCAAATCCAAGTTGAATTCCATGCTGTAGAATTTTCTTGCGATTTTTAAAATTGTAATTATTATATTGTAGGGTATTGCGAGTGACCTCCACTTGGATGGTTAAGTTAAATATCTCTGCATGATCATTATATTCTGGAAATGAAATTGGGGATTTACGCTACCCAATCTGTAGAAGATTCTGAAATGTTAATAGTTTTTTGTTGTCAAATATTTCAATCCCATAGTTGTGGAATTCTTTTGCTATATTTTTAGAAAACAATCCCATAATTTAATTGAGCGATTTATGTTTTGTTTATTTTTTATTTCTAAATTTTTAATTTCTAAGTATTATAATCCATGGAATGAATTTGGAGCTGCAACAATAACTTGACCTTCCTGAGTGCTTCTATGTTTATTTATTGTCCTTTCCTTAAGGATTAAACATCCCGAAATTGATTCGCTGCCTATAAATTTTAAATTCGAATTTTCCAAAAAATTAGTTTCGTTTCAAGGTCCAGATCATGAGTCCGATCAGGGGTCGGATCAGGGGCCAGATGAAGGGCTAGATCATGGGCCAGATAAAGCGTCATATGGAGGGCTATATTGAGGTCTAGAACAAATTTCAAATTTTTCTACACATAGGATCAGGGGCTAGGATAGATTCCAGAACTCCTTCTTTGTTTCCTTACTATGGATATGCGATTTAACCTCTGAATATTAATTATTTATGGTCAATTAAGATTTGTTTTCCTAAATTTTTAAACGGATTTATAAGTTAGCATGTGAGTGCTTTATTTATGGTTTAACAAGACTTTTATTTTCTTAATTCTTAAATGGGTTGTAAATTAGTATTGAGTTCCTTATATATTGCTAAACGGCTTGGTTCTCTCTTTATTCTCTTAAATGGATACCTAGGGTAGTTTAATTCTATCATTTACTTATTATGGTTGGTCTTCCCTTAACTCCTCTAATGAATTTTTAAGATAACAATTGCATTCTTCTATATGGTTGAAATAATATTTGGTCTTCCTTAATACCTTTGAATGGAATTGTAAGTTGACATTGAATTGTTATATTATTGTTGGGTCTTCCTTTAGTTATTTTATTGGGTTTATAAGTGAACATTGGGTTCTTTATTTTTATTGTTTAAATAAAACTCGATCTTCTTTAATTATCCTTGTGTATAGATATGCGAGATAGCATATAATTTATCTTATTTAATTCTTAATTATGGGTTGAACTTCTTATAGTTTATTTCAATGGAAATTTAAGGTAGTCTTGGAATCTTTCCATATTGCTTGTTATGATTGAACCTCTTAGTTCCTTTAAAATGGATATGCAAGCAGTAGACTTATTAATTTCTATTTATGATTGATATTTATTAGTTTTATAAATTGGATACATAATTCAAGGTAGCATCTAAATTTAATGTATTTCTTAAGAATAATCTTCTTGTGGTTTCTTGCAAATGAATATATAATTTTAGCCTTTAAATTCCTAATATATATTCTTAGAAGATATTCCTTAATATGAAGATGCATAGTTGAGCTACACGAGACTAAGATTTTACTTATTCTCTTTGGGTAATTATTCTTTAAGTAAAAGTGTCTTACTCATTTAAACTCAATGTTGCTTGAAGATTGATTAAGTAGAGTAGATTATTATTTGCAATATGATGAATTGATGGTTAAGTATGCTGATAATTCTAGTTTTGAATAGCGGTGTATGATTTAATTAATGGGAATTAGATACTTCCTTGTTCTTCAGAACAATCACCAGTCCTAAGACCTTAAGTGGTCAAAATCAATCCTATGAATCCTGGACTTGAGTTTTGCTTATGTGTCTTGGAGGTCCTAACCATGCAGGATAGGTTGGGCGGGTAGTTCCCTTATGTTATCACTTGAGATATGTTGATTGAATAATAGTGATGTTTCTTTCAGTTGATTATGATGAGAATGATTTAGTGGTTGTTAATTTATGTTGTGACACATTTGGTTGATGTAACAGAGGGGACGTTACATAGAGTCTAGAGAACTCATTGTATCATCCTTTTTATAATATATGAGTATGTTGATTCATGCTATCTAAGCATTCCTTTGCGAGTTATCTTAGAATCCCTGATTGGTGAAGGAAGGGCCCCCTTCACTAATCAAGTGCTGCAATTATATTTTGTTGGTTTAGTAGATTATCATAGATCATTTCATAATTTCAATTCTTGTATTTATATTTGGTTTATGCGAGTTGTTGCTTGTTCTTGATTTTTTTTAATCCCGTTCGTTGTTACTTGTTATTGATTAATGTTAATTGTAGCCGCTGATACTTGCATAGTTTGACTGGTTATTGGAATGAATTAAGGATTTGTGTCATTGTTGTTACTTTTGGTTAAAGTTTTGTTGAAGTTTGTGCATCATTGAATTTATTCGGATAGATAGACTTTATTCTTAAATTATAATAGGTACATTCTCTTTAAAATCATCAGGAGTTTGTGGATTGGTTAAGGGTGTTGTTGGGTTGTTTACAATTGATTTCTTCCTAGCATGAATTGTATGGATTTAAAGTGATTTCATTTTGAATGTATGTTGCATGAATTAATTGGGATTGTTCTTTCAGTCAAGAGTTGTTTGGATTGAGTGCATCCTTATTTTTCTTATGACTTTTATAAGGCTTTAGATAAAACGGCTTGGAGGTGTGTCTTCTTCAAGAGGATTAATTTAGTGAATTTCCATCCATTTACTAAATGATCATTTAGGATCACTAGCATTATAGAATAAATTGTGGCCTACATAAACTTTGCACCATAACCTTGAAATAAAAGATGACCCCTGGTTTGAAAATTAATGCGAGTGTTACTACTTGTTAAAAAGACATTTAAAAACTCCAACATTTTGGCGTCGTTGTCAAGGAGGCTATAAGGGAGAAAGAGTATAATTTAGTTATGGATTAGCTACAATATCTCTGGTACTACAGGGGCCTGAGAAGTAAAGACAGAAGGTGAGAACCTACACATATATCATCAACTTCTAGGTTATCCCGAATAGACTCTCAACCCACCTACACCAGAGCATATAGACTGCATGGGTGATAAAGCATATAGGATGCATGAGTAGAGGTAGAGGAAGAGGAATACCCCCGAAAAATAATAATCCTGCAGGTAGAGGAGGTCAAGGACAAAAGGATCAAGGTAGAAAAAACACACACACACACACACACACATATATATATATATATATATATATAGGAGATTATTTCAAAGGAAGAATCATAATCTCGCAATGTTGAAAAAGTGGCATCTCATGTAGGCACCAATTGTCAAAATACCAGGAGTAATTCTATTGAGATTGTTGAAGCTGAGTTAAGAAAATAATCAAGACCACAAGGATAATCATCTGTAGCAGCAAAATATGAGTTTTAAAATCTGGCAGAGGGATGTGGAGAAACAAGAGAGCCTACACTAGATTACCAAAGCCTTGTATGGGGAAAATCCCCTGAAATTCATATTTGGGATCAAGGAAGTGTTGCCAAACCTACAACACTAGAGAACAAGAAGTGTGTTTCACTTAAGAAAGTATCTCATGACTTCAGAATACCATAACACTATTGGAAGTTGTGGGAAAAAATGGTTGATACAACCTCTATAATTGAATTCCCCATTGCTAATACACATGGAGGTGCACCTATGAGGTCGATTTCCTTATCAGTCCTCCCTAAATTCCATGGTATCACCACTGAAGATCCATATGCCTTCTTGTTTGAATTCGATGTACTATGTCGGAGCTATGAATATACCACCGATTTGTAGAAGCTAAAACTATTCCATGCCACCATTTCGAATACAATTGTTGTAGCAATGAAAGGAAATTCAACTATCACCGAGTAACAATCAGCCGGGAGGATGTTTAAATGAAAAATGGTTTGGATACTCATATAATTGAACTTAGGCGATATGAACACAACTCATTTGGAATTGCTTCGGTGATTTCAAATGAGTTACAATGGTCAAATTCACAAATGATTTCATACAGGTTTATGTGAAATTATATAACAATTGGCCTTGTTGATGTAATGAGAGAACCGTTAGACTTGTGTAAACAAGCTTAGTGGATGATAATGGTTAGTTTTGGAAGTGTCCTTTGAAATTAGGTGAATATGTATAATGTATACCATGTGGCCAGCAAGTGAGAAGCATTATTCCATAGGTAATAATCCATATGGTTAATGTACCAAAGGTGTGACATAGTTGAGAGATGGTAGATAATCTATACATGCATGCCATATAATTAATGAAGAAATCATTATTATAAACAAGTGTAATGGGTAAGGTGCCATAAGAATAGAATGTAGGTGTGAAGATAAAGGTAAGAAAGGTATAGGATACAAATAAAATGGTAAATATAAGAACAATGGTTTAGTGATGGGATAAGAAGGCAAAGGTAAAACAAAAAGCATAAGGCTGATGAGAAGAAAAATTATTTTATTCTTAATAAATTGAAAAGAGTTTAAGAACGTATATACCTATGAATTGTTTAGTTACCTCATTTAAAAATATTTTGTTGGTATGAAAAGTTATGCAAAAGTATTTTGAAGCAAAAAAGACCATTGTAACACACTGACTTTGGAAATTTCGTTGTTGGATCTGACACAAGTATCCGTTTCTTTACCGATCATGGAGGAATCTAGTACTTTTATTAACTCTTGGGATGAGAAATGAATATTTTGCACTCATTTTATTTTATCAATGAAATAAAATTATAGGCTTCTTATACCTCCTATATAGTTCCTGGACCAACATAGCCAACTTCCTTGCTTTTTAACTGATACTTCCAAGTGAAGGAACTAGAGTTGATGAAACTAATGTTGTTGTTGATAAAGGATTAGAAGCATTGTTCCAATTAGAGATGAATGACTTAAAATTTTTATACATGCTATAAATATCCTAAGAAATTAGAAAATATGAACTTATTCATAATGGAAATATCAAAACCAAACTAAAAATAAAATATGATGGATGAGTGTTGGTAGTTGAACTTGGCACCATGATACATATGATACCAAAGGAAAATGGAATCATAGTGTTGAGTATGAAAACAACTGCAGTGGGAACAATGAAACAAGGGGGTGGAGTGTCGAAAAAAACTATGCTTTAAGATCTTCATAAAGAAGAAGGTTGATTTTGATGCAAAAGATCTATTGAGGAACATGGGATTCCTCTTTTGGATCATTATTCCTTCTTGAATGTCTTGCATATTACTCCCTTTTTATTTTCACACTACTGAAATATGCAAACTGATGTCAGAACCACGAACCAAATTATCTACACCATAAACCCATAACTTTGCACAATTATATCTATGTGAATAACATTTTTTTGAATTCAAACATAGAAATAATTCGTTGGATCACTAACCATTAATGTATCTTCTTAACAAAAGCAATCCAAATCACCATTAATGCCAATGGGTGTCAAGGTGCCTTAGTTCATCTTTCTAGGTATGAATGAATGTGTTGAAGTCGAGTCACCTGGAAGATCTGTCAATCAAGATACCTTGATGAATTCCCATTTTTGAAAGTGAGGAAGATTTCCATTAATGTATGGAAGTCCCAATGTACTAACAAGATCTCTAATATCGATCCACAAGGGATTTGGTGAAAAGCATGTAGGAAATTCTTTGATTTTTGTCTCTAGTGTCCATTCTCCATCTGATGTTATCCATGATTCTTCTATATGCTTGTGAGGTTGATTAAGGAAGTATTATAGGTTATCTCCTTTTGAATCAGGCTCATGGATATCTTATTCTTCTTGAGATGCAGATTCCTCCCTTGTGACAATTATGAAATTTGGACAAGGGTTTAAGAAATTCCTTGTAGTGATAATTCCTTCTTTTCTCAACAAATTATTGAACATTTTCAAGTCTTTATGTTGGTCTAGAGGTCTTGCTCATAAATGGATTAGTATTATGGGGGATCTTATAGCCCCTTAGAGTAAGGAAAATAAATGAAATTAAAAGAAATGAAACCACACAATTCAAAGCAACTTAAGTAATCTACAATCTCTAGGTATAACCATTAATCAACTACATGACAACGAAGGGTTTGGATAGAATCAACAAAGTAAATGAAATGGGAGATAGAATCCTTGCAAAAATTCAAAAGAAAGGGCGCCTTTGCATTTTACTGTCCTATCCTCCACCAAATTTTTAATGTAGTGAAACAAAGACAAATAAAAACGACTAACTAACAAAACTGTTCTTCTATAGTTTACGTTTTAATAGCTCCCCAACAACAATGCCAAAAATGTTGGGTCAATTAATTTCCGTTAACAAACCCTTTACTTGTCAATTTAGTTCATAAACTTATGATTTGTTTACACAGTATGTGTAGGTAAAATATTGAAGTATTAAACTACTCTAACTTCTTAGAAGACAAGTAAATGATACTGCAATCCAATCATTCATCAAAACACTAAGAAATCAACCAGAAATAAATCTTAAACAAATTTACCTTTTCCTTATGAATGTTATTAAGCATGAATAGAGTTCAATGGCTCTACAAGTTATAATTTCCATATCATCAATCTATGTATGCACATGTCCTTTATCTATTCTCATCTTAATTTCAATCAATGAAGGTTTAAATTGTTCACACACAAAACAAATCGTAATGTTGGTACATAATTTGAAAACAAAACTTAGTAACTAATTCTCTTGTCAAATATCCTTCCAAGACCCAAGATGCAATATTTCACTTATTAATCTAAGTGTTCATGCTCTCTCATATAAGGTTAGGTTTGAATCAAAAGAGAATCCTAGCTACTATTCATAATCAAATGAAATAGAGTACTGGAATGTGACCACAAGTTTTAGTTAGAACCATCCATTCAAATCAGTCAGCTTAAAAATATCAATTTCTTATTTGTATTCTACTGATCCAATGTTGGATTTATTAGTTCAAATGTAAAGCTTATGAGTATCAAGTCCTTGGCACTCGAATTTACAAGCAATACACCCAATGTGACAAATTTATGGCGGCATTGCACTCTTGTATCCAAAAAAATTGTCTAAGTACAAACATGACTCAATGGTAAACAACCTTGATATATCCACTTGTTTATAGCAGAGTGGCAAAGGTTCTAAGAGAAGAAATTATTAGTTCTTAAGATCTATTCTTTAAGAAAGCCAACATTTGTAATAAAAACAAAACTCTGTAAATTTGCATTGAAAAAGAAAGAGATGCAATGGTAAAACAATAAAAATATCTAAGCTTCAAACACTCATCCACTAAGAAGAGATTATAGAACTCATGTTAATATCTCCAAAGACAAAAAAATATACAAATAAGCTATAAATTAAATTACTCGTAAACTTCTATGGATCATAAACGAGAAACCTTATACTTAACTCTGCAATTCATACCCTAGCTATACAAAACAAAATAAAGTTAAAATAATAAACTAAGCTAATAGAATTATAAATTAGCTACACATCCCAAGTGGTGGGCCCTTACCATCTGGTAGAAAGATGAAAAAATTACAGTAAGGAGATCAATTATGTACCATCAACAGTAACTGAAATTTTTATTGATAATTTTGGAGTCAGAGTTACAACATATAACAATATTGGTACATCATACTTTTAGGAACTTAGGACATTAATATAATATTTTGTATATTCAATTCAATAATATCAACACTATGATCCCCCCCCTTTACATTACATATCATTACAATATAGTCCAAAAATGAAAATCGAAGCAGTCCCATGCATCCTCAAAAACTAAAGTATGAAAATAGTGGAGATATGGTTGAACTGAACTGTCCTTGATTCCTTTCAATGATTGAGGAAAAAATTAGAACATATGGAAACCAAATGAATCAAATTTTGATCCCTTATGCTATTCCTTTCAAATATGAATTTCAATTCGATGAACATATTGAAAAATGGCCTGCAACATACATTTGGGCAAACCCAAATTAGGAAAATTTCCATATCTCCCTAACCATTCTAGATTTTAGAAACCCGCCCTTCAATTGCCTAATTGAGACCATCCTACACAAAACCCATGTTCAAGAATTGTCAGATTCTTCTTTATTTTCTCGTAAATCTCATCGAAATTTGATTGTTGCTAATTCGACGTGTTACTTAGAAACCCTTGATCATGGCTGACGAATACCATGTGTGACTTGGGAACGAACCAAGGTACACACACCATGATGGGGACCGGATATACAAAACCCATGTGCTTATTTTCCACTTGGGTGTGCGCATACATGTGAACCTACAAACTTAGGTACCGAAAATCAATAGGCGGTACATGAACTGAACTGGAATTCTTCAATAGTAAATATTAGTTCAAAAACTCATTAAAATATATCAAGAACTTAGGAAATACATTAAAATAGACAATCATTGCCTTTAAATTCTTGTTGTAATGTTTAAGGATTAAATGCATGGATTTCTAGGATAATAGGGCCATGTTTAGGTATAGAAGTGGAATGGTAGTGGAAAAATAAGTGTTTTGATTATGGAAAAATGGGAGGCCAACATATTAGAGAATGGGGAAATATGTTGATCCTAGAAACCCTGTAGTCATTGTTTACATCAACAATTTTCCCATACCAAACACTCTAATTGAACTGGGGGCAACAACAAATGTTACGACTGTTATAACTATGGAAATGCTACAATTGGATGGCCTCTGACCCACACCCACATTGTTTGAGATAGTTGATAGATCCTGAATTAAGCATGCTAGTCTTTTAAATGATGTCATTGCTGCCGAAAGGGCCAGTAGCTAGGGCTTGTTGGTGCACTCTTGGAGTGAATCTTGAGTCTTCCCCTATGCCAATAGATTCAAATATAGTAAACCCCACTGTCTATCATCAATTGATTGGATTGCTCATGTATTTAGTCAAAACTCATCCAAATAACAGCTTTGTAGTAAACTCTTTGAGTCAGTTCATGGTGGACCCTCAGAGAGAATATTGGATAGCTATGAATCTTGTGCTTCACTACCTTAGAGGTACAATGGAGTATGGGTTATTATATGAGCGTAGTGGTGGAGTGAGGTTAGCAAGCTTAACATATGTTGACTAGGCAGGGTGTATAGAGGATAGGAAGAGTACTTTGGGTTGTTTCAACATTGGATAGGGAATCATTTCCTAGTTCAACAGGAAGAAAATATCAATGGCATTAAGCTCTGCTAAGGCATAGTACATAGCTTCTAGTTTAGAAGCATGTGAGGAATTGTGGCTAAGGAAGCTACTCTTGGGATTGTTCAAGAGGGAGCTAGAAGCTATTGTGATTCATTGTGACAATCATAGTTTCATCAAGATCTCTAAGAATCTGGTGTTTCATTATCATAGCAAGAACATCAATATCAGGTATCACTTCATCCTGGATTGTGTATAGAGAGGATTCATGATGCTTGATTACATACAAACTGATGAGCAAATGGAAAATATTTTCACCAAGGCACTGAGCAAAAAAAAGTTTGAAAAGTTCAGAGATCTGATGGGGTTGAGGGAGAATCCCTTCCTCGCTAAGAGGGAGTGTTGAAAATGTATCAAGGAAGGTATTCCACACAATGTAGCATCCTCGCATGGTAGAGGACAATGAAACATTAGTCAAGTTGATTAATTAAACTTTTCCCTAAGTCTAACTTAGGAAAAGGAATTTTGATGTATTATATTCTTCAGTTGACTTATTGAGCACCTTTTCTCTTGGCATAATTTATTATGTGTTTTCATTGATGGAAACATGAGTCCAACATGTAAAGTAATCAAAATAAGAGGAGGATCACATTGTGGCAGAAGCAATTCATGATCATTGTTGATCACGATAGGATCAATAGTGATCCTATGACTCTGAAGCTCAGGAGACGTAACATGCAGAGAATCTATGTACAGAAGGATAAATGAAGCATAAATAATTAAGAGCTCAAGAAAGTTAGTGATTAAATATCAGTGCATAAAAGAATGCACAAATAGTTATTAAAAGCTCAATAGAAATAGTGATGAACAGATCAGAAGGGAGAACAGATAAGTAAGCTATAGGAGCCATCGATCTAACAAAATAATATACCGTGGTCGTCAAAGGATGAATTCAGCAAAAATCCACAGCAGTTGTTGGATCTGGGAGTTGTAGAGGAAGACCATAAACTAAACGTAATTTGCTAAATCAATTCATCTCCACCAGAGATGATGCAAAATATCCTAGATCATCCTCTCCATATTATCTCATATTTAGTAATGTTTTTAAGAAAAATTGTGATTTGGAAAGTTCATAATCCCTTCTCGTGTCAACCATTAAAAAAAGTTATGACCCTTATGTTGACGCTTGAATCCATCAGGACTGAAATGGAAACCTCACGAGGATGAAAATCCTCCTGTGATTTTATAGAGGTGGTACTCCTCTGTCTGAGATTTATAAAATGTGTGACTTTTTATAGAAGTTCATCAAAGGAAAGTAAAACAGAAAACGAAAAAATATATTTATTTTCTTTTTTAAAAGAGAGTTCCTGAGAATGGACCAGGAAACACACACACATTCATATATTTAAAGTAAATAAATAGAATTCCTCACATCCATCATAGTAGGGATAAATATTTCTGATCACATAAAAACTAAAAGAAAATGATCTGTGTGCATAAGAGAACTTTGACATAGTGATAATGTGTAGCTCAAATGAAGAGAACAATAGATCAACCTCTTAAGGACTGTTAAGGGCATGTATAATGATAGGAAAACTTTATTTGGTTGAAATTTTGGGCGATGCCTTTCTCATCATCCTTTTCATTGATTTCCCTTGCATATTGGGTTGGGTGTTTTGTTCTTGATATCCTACTTGGTTTATCTCTGATTGCATTCAGTAGAATCTTTATATCAAGTTGTTGTTCAATCCTTTCATTTTAATTATTTTATATTGAAAATAATATTTTTTTTAAACATTTTGCATTGTTGGAATTTGATCTTTTGGTTTATTATCATTGATCTTAGCACATGTACATAAAGTTTTCATTTTAGTTTGAATTGCATAATTAAATTGAAAATTGGATATTGAAAAGCTTATCATTTATTGGGAATTGAAGTTATGACTTTTCATGTTATTTATATTCATTTATTTTACTTGTTGATGCATAAAATTATCAGTTTCACTACCGCACCTTTGTGAGTAAGAAAGGCCACTAAAAGCAATTTTGATAATTTAAAATTGATTAGAAACAATTTTATTTTCTAGGGTGCACAACCTAGATTAGGATTCAGAGCCTTGGAACATGATTTTGTGAGTAAACTTCTCCAAGGATATTAAATCAACACGTGTCTGAATAATAGAGTGGTGAGCTCCATTGTATAATTGGTGACGTCAGGAGGCTCCACTTACACCGGAGTTAAGACTGAGGTCGCATAAAGTTGGTTGAGGGGATATCCCCCCAATACCTTCTTAGCATCATATATGTTTCTGGGGATATATTCGTATACGGGGATATTGCTAGTACCTTTACCTATATGTGAGGCGATGCTTTAGAGGTTTCGTGCTTTGTTACTCTACCCATATGGTAGACCTGACTTACGGGTGTTCTCCTATGCATCAATTATATCATGGTTTCTTATTTGCTTGACATAGGTACCACATAGGTTACTTACAGGGGTTATTCTGTAGGTACCTT
>CBVK0101916920.1:0-11914 GCA_900067695.1 Picea abies
AAACCTTCCTTGATAGGTGGAAACCTCCAAACAAGGAGAATATCCAACAAATATGCAAAACAAAGAGTTTGTGGCGCACTATTGTTTTAATTATATCTCTCAAATTACAAACCAGGTCAGGCTGAAATTTGGACATAAAATCAATGACATAATCGTTATCCTCCCCAAAATATTTCAAAAAAACCCACATCACTTTTTTGGATTTATGATCAAATATGTAAAAGAATATGCTATAGGAAATGAGTTCACAACGAAGTTCATAGCGTTTGTCTGCCAGTTCGCAGTGCCAAGAGGAAAATACATCCAAAACCACTTTCTCGACCTTCAAACAGGATGAAAACACTCATGGAGTACCTGATGGCCCTAAGGCTATTGTGGATGCTGATAAGTTCAAACGTGAGTTCCTGCAACCTATCTGAGCTACAACGCTCCTCCTTAACTAGTTCACAGCACTAGTTCACACCACAAACTCAAATATATATGGCACACTTCAGGGAGGCTGTTAGTTGATGGTATGACATAATCCCTCGAGAAATGGTTATATGTAGGCTCTGAAAACCATAAATCTTCCTTTACATGATCAATCTTATGTGTTAACATCTGGCTCCATACGGGATGACATGCTCCCTATGAGCTTCCAAGAACATGTAGTTCCAATGCCTTACCCATTCCATATCTATCTAGAAAACCTATATTCCTGAGAGCACCTCCGTTCCTTATTGAAAACTGAATAATATTGACTACAAATCAAATGATTTCATAACAAGCTTATTTATATACATCCCTACACTAATATATCCAGTTGAGCTTCTTATCACTTTGAAGATCATCATCCTCTTGATCATAATGAAAAGTGTCTTCTAATGTAGCATACTCTTTATGACTATTTGATCCTTTACTCGGCAAATCAAATTCATAACAACATTCTTGATAAAGGAAATCAACTGTAAATTTCTCTTTGCAAAAAAAATGAAATGCAGCATGAAAATGTCTTAGTGAAGTAATACAAGCAACCGGGAGTGATCTAATACAATCACGGGTTGTTGCATCTAAAGAGTATGTAAACAATTTGATGAGGACATCTTCATGTATAACTTTCATCTTAAGTATGCACTCGTCAAAATCTAGTAAAAACTCAGCTTGCATTTCCCAATTTTCTCCTCTAAACCTAGGAAGGCAACCTTCCCATTCACTTCTATCATGCACAGGATTTGGAAAACCAGATATATTTGAGAAATCACAAAATGCATACCTCTGAGAAAGAATCTTGTCCATTTCAAAACAATGGAGTCTCCAATAGATATCTGAAAAGTGGAGTTCCCATGGTGAAATACAAGCAGTCTAAAAGTGTCTAGCTTTTTTTCACCATCAAAAGCTAGATCTAATCATTGTCGTTCTCCTAGGGAAGATTTCTTCACTTCCATCCTCGACGACGATGCCAAAAATGTTAGCACGTGGGAGTCCGACTCTGATTTCTAAGAGTGTAATCCCAATACCCATCAAAGTATAAAATGCAGATTTATAAAAGAGATAACAAATGGATAAAGGACTCTTCAGGTAATGCCATTAACAATTTACTCCATGAAATACATACAAGAAAATGGGGTTTTGAATAAATTTAGTCAAGGCTTTAGAAAGAAAGTAAAAATACTTCTGTTATCTAAAATATCCCAAGTCTTGGTACATACAACCAAAAATATATTATTTCTGCATAAACAGTCTAAAAGTATAAGCCTCTATACATCCATTCCAACCTGAAAAATTAAATAAATATAAAAAGGTGGATCAACAAGAAAGAAAAAGAAAGGGAAATAAACTGCATATCAGTAGGCTACACCATTGGGCAATGGAGTCACACAAACATCCTGAAGTTAGAAGGCAATTGAAGAGCATATCATAAAAATGGATTATAAGATGGCAGATGGAAGAAAGGATAAGTTAACATAAATTAGATCATCCATTCAACATAGAACCTCTTTGTAAAATAAATCATAAAACTACTTGAATAAATACAATGAGTTATAGGGAATCACAAAAAACCTTTTGCTACTTAGGAATCTATAAATAAAATACAACCATTGATCCTCAAAACCCTGACCTAAGTTAAACAAGACATCTTTTGCTAATGCATTTCATCTAGAATTTCATGTGTTTTGACATCGTTGAGTTGAGTTTTATCCATTTGACACAACATTTTAAGAATTATCTCATAAACCTATTGATGGGTACTGAGCTTGCACTTTAGCAGTCAACGGACAAAAAGGGTATATAATGATGAGTAAAAGCATAGTGAACATGAAAAGGGAAGAACATCCATTATACAGAGATCCTTTCTGCAACAGATAAAGATTTTCTTAAACAATGAACAATGATTTAATGGGAAAGCTATAACAGATCTTATGTTGTTCATGAATCCATCAATCAATGGAAGATATGATCCTCAAAACCTACAATATATTCAAGCGAGAAGATAACAAAGAAATGGAAAAAACACATAAGACAATCTGATAACAGCTCTCGTGAATCTTTAATGGCAGAAAATGTCATTACAAATAGGTCCTCAGGCTTACAAATGAACAACTAAAACTGCTCCTCCAACTCTCTCCTCTCTTGGCTCATGAATCCAACCCTTTTCTCATCAAAAACCCTTTCTTTTATAGTGAATAATCTCTATCTACCCTAAGGAGGTCAAAACCAAGGAGTTACCTAGGATCCTCCTCCATTTAGGAGTCTTGTTACAAAAGATTCCAACAAAACCCTAACAAATTCCTATTTTGGGGGAATTTTGTCTACGATGATAAATGCCTTTTGAAACAGGTCATCCTGATTGATCTGGAGATGGAACACATGTCCCTCGTGTCCAAAAAACTCCTAGGAGACCATTCTAACCTTCCTAGATAGGTGGCAACCTCCAAACAAGGCGAATATCCAACAACTATGAAAAATAGATAGTTTGTACTGCCAATTTGCAGCGCACTGGTGTTTTAATTATATCTCTCGATTTACAAACTGGGTCAGGCTGAAATTTGGATAGCAAGTCAATGAAATTATTATGATCCTCCAAAAAAAAATTAAGAAAAACCCACATCATCGTTTTGGATTTACGATCAAAACTGTAAAAGTATCTGCTACAGGAAATGAGTTCGCAGCGAAGTTCGCAGCACCTATCTGCCAGTTCGCAGCGCCAAAAGGAAAAAAACATCCAAAACCACTTTCTCGGCCTTCAAACAGGATCAAAACCCTCATGGAGTACAAGATGGCCCTAAGGCTGTTTTGGATGTTGATAAGTCTTAACGTGAGTGCCTGCAACCAATCCAAGCTACAACGCTCCTCCTTAACTAGTTCGTAGTGCAAGTTCGCAGCGCCAACTCAAATATAGCGTGCACACTTCAAGGAGATTGTTAGTTGATGGTATGACATAATCCCTAGAGAAATGGTTAAATTGTAGGCTCTGGAAACCATAAATCCTCCGTTACATGATCAATCTTATGTGTTAACACATTGAATTCATGGGACATGGACATTCACTTGCATTGAGTTTACACCCTACATTGTTTTCTCATTTCATTTTGGCATTCGATTTTTGTACCTATCGAGTAACATTGTGGTTTCCAAGCTCGTTGTAGTTTTTGTTGGTAATTGTAGCCCAATTATTTTCAAATGTATTTGAAGCGCTAAGAGAAGGTATGGTGTTTAGCTTGTACCCATCAAATGCTTCTTTTGTTTTGCAATAAAAGTTTTTGGAAAAAGCTTTGTTGGTCTGTGAATGAGAGTGTTGTTTGTCCATATTTCAAGCTCATTTTGTCATCTCCAAATGAAATTATTCCATGTTTGATTATCGTGACTTGAACCTTGGTCATGAAAATTGTTATTTATATATTGACTGTGTAAATACAATGAGGACTCGAATGTGTTTATGACTCTTTTCTGATCCTCAAAAAAAAATCCAAGCTTTGGTTCTGGCCTCCTTTCCACTGTTTGATATTTAAAGTTTGCAAAAATAATTGGAAATATTTGTGGGTTTTGTTCTATACACATGTATTTTTTTTGTTCAAATGGTTTGAAACCATGACCCTGGAGTTCCATTCTTCATCTTAAATTCTTATCATTTAACTCTGCATGCAACAGTTTCGATCTCGTGACCTTCAAATGTTGTTGTGTGTCCCAATCCCATTGGTCAACCATGCATTTCTTGGGTTTTGTCCCTCTTTTGGTTTGTTTGAACAGTCAACCATGCATTTCTTGGGTTTTGTCCCTCTTTTGGTTTGTTTGAACACTAGTTCTAGTTACCTGCTTGAGATTTATGAGCCCACGAGTATTCCATTTCATGGCTAATGCCCTTAGCCTTGAAGTCTCAAATATGGTATTTAAATGTCTTACCTGAACTCATTGCGGGTTTTTACATACTTACAACTCTCTGCATAAAGGAGCTTGGATATAAATCCAGCATCCACTTTTCCTGCATAAGAAAACTTACAATGTGGTTGTTACCAATTTCGAACCCTGGTCGAGTTTTGAAAAATGGGTTATTATGATTGTTTGAATAAAGCATTTTAATGGATTTTACACAAAGCTGACATAACGAGCTCACTAGTTTCATAGGTCAAACCCTTATTTTTTAAACTCTATGCATGGAATTTAAAAGCCTTATTTTAGTCTAAGCTTACTGGAGTTATGCATACCTGGTCGACTCAATACCTTTGCATTCTTGATACAAGAAAAATTTAAAAGAAAGAAAATAATTGAATTAGCATCGGTATATTATGTTGATATGACCAACAAGGTATTAAAGAGGATTTTTTAACACCCAGTTTCAAGTCTCATCAAGTTTGATGAATTTTTTGTGATTATGGACAAGATGTCGATATGGATTCAATGATTATTTTGGGTTTTGAATAAATGTTTGGAAGAGAGCGTACAACCTGTGCATTAATAATATCAAGGATAAAATTACCTGGGTGTGCTCTCAAAAGTAATTATATATTGCATACAAAATTTATTGTGAGTTTATATGATGATTATAAAAATCATGATGGATGTACTAGCTTAAATATTGAACTATTTATAATGCTAGACTTATTTGGTTGAGTTTAAAAGGGAATTTATTTATGATTTTTTGGGCATGAGATTTAAACTAAAAGATAACCATATTAATTTGGAAATATTTTATGTTATGCATACAGGTCCAAATCCCTCCATAAAACGACTTTACATTAATCACTCTTTAAATCCCAGAATCATATATCATTTAAGAGTTTTCCTTATTTATCCCCTTGTTGTATGAGCCATGAAACTATTTTATGTTTGAAGAGAAGTGTTACCATCCTTGCATGAATAATGTGACAATAAAGATAAATGATTGTGCATAATTGAATAAGTTATTATCAAAATGATTATATAATCATGATATGAAGGAGTTCAGTTAGGATGAAGGGCATACATTTGGTAAATGGATGAATGTTGTTGTTTCAGGGCCAATCCCCCCCGTCTCTTTCACTTTACATATGTTATCCCTTAATTCCCAAATCATATTTTATTAATTCTTTCATGTTTTTCTTCCCCTTGATTCATAAGCAAGTTCAAAGGTTTTATTTGAAATAAACAGTGGATGTGTTGGAAATTACTGAAGATATGTTTGGGATGGCATGTATGAGATGATTATTGGCAGACATTTAAGCTTGGAATATGGTTGATGGTGGATATGTTATTTTTTTGAACATGTGTCATTATTCTCCTTGCCATTATTTCACTTTTCATACATTATAAACCCCCTCATATTCCCAAAAGTACATTGGAATTCCCATGTTCTTAATTGATAACTAATTGAGCAATATATTAAAAGTGTTCCAAACCAGAAGTTAAAGTTTGTCTTAAAGTTTCTCTTTTCTATCTATCCTTGGTTGTATGCATGCTTGTTTGCTGACAAGTCAGAGCTATTTCCAAACTATGTTATGCAAATGGTATTTGATGTTTACTTGTTGTTATATGCATACTCTGATATAACCTTGCACTTTTTATAGATGAGTTTTTTTATAAGAGGTAGTCGTGGCAGAGGAAACAAGAGCAGGGGAAGAAGCCCAAATGACTTTTGGAAAGGGGGTAACAAAGACTTAATTTTTCAATACACTTTGATTTCGATTCTGAAGATTTTAACCAACTCTTGCAAACAGGTTTCCTAAATCTAGCTGGACAAAGAGCCTTTCAAAATGATCCTGCACCTGAAAGACCACCTTTACAACCCCACCCTAGAATTTTTGGTATATATGTGTAGCCACATGTATCCCTATCTCCTACAATACCAACTAATGATGGTTGGAATGGTGTTGTTAATCCTCCTCAAAATCAAGCTCATGGATGGCCCATAGTTTCACTGCCATTACCTCCCCCTCCACCTAAACAGTTTATCTGAAAATCCTTATATGTTAAATTACTTATTAAGATTACATTAACATCCAACCCGATTCAAGAAATATAATCGTCTTGAATATTTGCAAAATAAATTTGAATATGATTATTTATCCATAAACTTCATTAACTGATAATAACTTGTGAAAATAAAAATGCAAACATGGAGAGAAATATTAACAATAAAGATCAAGGCACTTTACACAAGTTGATAACGAAGTTCACCCATCTTTGGCTATGTCTCCAAGTTCGCTTCAAAATGAGAGACAACTTTTTTTATGCTCAATAATGCTTAAATACAATTCCCACTTATGACCTTCTGATTTGTTGTTCAAACACAAGTGTAACTATCAAAATTGACACCACCACGAAAAACTAAAACTTTTTACTGTAAACACCCTATACTTCTCTCAAAGAGTCCCAAAGCTCAAAATCTCCTGTAAACACCCTATACTTCTCTCAAAGAGTCCCAAAGCTCAAAATCTCACTAGCATAAACTCTTGGAAGGAAAATCGATGCAAAACCCACTCTTGGCACAAAAATTCATACAAATGAACTTGAACCAAGTTCTTGCATGAACCCCTTTGTGTTACAATGGTGAAATGGCTTGGTTTATATAGGGGAAGTCGATGGTTCAAAACCCACCGACCCACTGTATGCTCGGATGGGAATTAATCCAAACTTTAATTACAATATCATTAGTTGTTCTAACCAATGGCTTCACATGGCACAATGGTCAGAGTATTATGTTAAGTCATGGGTGGGTATGTAGGGCGAAGGTCACGAGTTCAATCCCCATGGTCTCCCCTTTTGGAAAATTGTTATACAACTATAAATTTAAATAATATATTCTTGCAATCCATTACAACAAATACCACATGGCCTAGTGGTAAGGCATTCTCTTATCAATTCGGAGGTTACAGGTTCGATTCTCTTCCGATCCAACAAACTTTTGACACCCTTCAGACCAACTGGGCTAATCGGAGAGTGCCATGTGGCATTCTTTGATTGGTCCATGACACCTCAACCATACACTTGTCAACTTCCCTGTCATCACACCACGTCACATAGACCGTACATCTGTCAGCTTCCAGTCACCGGTCCATTCACCTGCCACATTAGCACCTACCGTACATCTGTCAGCTTCCAGTCACCGGTCCATTCCCCTGCCACATTAGCACCTATCGTACATGTAACTTGTCACCTGGCATATTGCCACATGTCATTCTTTCAGTGATGCCACATGGAATATATACAGTGTCCATACTATCCATGTGTCATCTTGCCATGTGTTAGTATCTAGTGATGCTACATGTCCATCTGTGATGTTGCTATGTCATATGACCGTCCCATCCGTATTTCCATGTGGTAGCCTGTCCTTTTTCTATTTTTCCATGTTTTTACCTAAACTTCAAAAGGCCATAACTTCCTCATATGGCATCCATTTGAGGTCGTTCAAATTGAGTTGGAAATATCTTGTTGATATCTATGCAGTGAATTCATTTCCATCAACATTTGAGACTATCATTTTTTTAGCGTTCTAGATCCACCTGGATCACACTTCCCCACTAAAGAACTTTTTGACCTCCAAAAGTATGGAATACTCATCAACTCGATTATGATAAAGTTCCCTCACTCTTCTGGTCTCTATACACCTTACTAAAATGCACTTCCAACTAATCTCCATATGGGAACTAATCTCCATCTTGGAACCGATCTCTATCCTGGGTCTCTATCTTAGATCTCCATCATGGATTTCCATCTTAGATCTCCATCTTGGACCTCAAAAAGTTAGGTTCATTCGGAAAATAAGTGAGAGTACTTCTGTGTCACTTGTCCAGTATCATCCATCCATCCTGCTTGGATAATTAGCACCTAACTCATCACAACAATAATGAAAACTGAAACAACATTGTTGATGAAGTTAATCATTCCTTCAAATTCATAAATACTACCATTCATTGTTGCTACAACTAACCATACTCCACTAAATAGCATAAAAATGAGCAAAAAAAATGAATACATAGATGCGAAAGAGAAAGAAACATCAATGTATTTGTCCTTCTTAACAGGAACAACATCAACCAAATGATCTTATTTACTTCCAATTGTAGGTTGTAAACCTGGATTCTGGATACTAGCATTAACTAGCATTTTCATGTGCCCTGTAGTGACAACAATCAAATTAGTCTTCATCTAATGATCTCTCACAATGAACTCAATCCCATCCTTGAAAAGATGATACTTGTTATGCTCCCTGTAGAAAATGGCCTTCCTGTCATACAAGTATGAACTTCCCAAAACCATCCCGCAAATGTCAAGTGGAACCACGTCTAACTCTACCTCGTCAATGAAATTGGATGTGATCACAAAACATAACTTACATTGCTTAGTTACTTGTAACTAAGCATTATCACAAATCCAACCCAAAGGATACGATCTCAGATGAGGCCTAATTTCCAATCCCAAATTGTTAACAACTTGCTCTGAAATAAGATTTACTTGTGATCCACTATCAACAAGTGTATAAATCTTATTGTGCTTTGAGATAACTTGTAAATGAAACAGTTTATTTCTTTTTCTTTCATCATGGATTACATTAACCTTTGAAGAAGAAGTAAGTGAACTAAAACTAGCAACAGAATATTTACCTTTGATGCCCATAACTATAACCTTAGTTTCATCCTCAGAATCTGATCCAAGATCCTAAACTATGGTCGTGGTCTTCTTTTTACCCTTCCTAAGATGAGCCCACTTTGGCTTCAATTATGGGCGCAACTTCCAACAATGCTTCTCATTATGTCCTTTCTTCTCACAATGAGAACATGTAGGATTCTTCAACTCACCCATATTTATTGTAGTTGTCTTCTTACTCTTCCCTTTTTCCTTCGACTGCTTCTCAAATTTATGTGGCTTCTTATCCTTGAACACATGCTTTCCCCTTATAGCTTAAATATGAGTAGCTTGTACTGACACTTGCTCAATATTCGCAGGATTAAACATCAATATAGTATGTAAAAGATAGGAATGCAAACCACCATTATATTTTAGAAGAGTTCCAAGAGTATGTAATGAAATTCCCAAAGACAATGCCTTCCTCTTAAATTCATGTGTATAAGCT
Organism: Picea abies; assembly: GCA_900067695.1. NCBI lineage: Eukaryota > Viridiplantae > Streptophyta > Pinopsida > Pinales > Pinaceae > Picea > Picea abies. The sequence goes on from CBVK0101916920.1 coordinate 9,527, forward strand.
TGAACATTTTGACCTTTTTCTTGTCTTAATTGTTGCCAAGCAATCATTGATGTTTACATAAAATCTAATGGATAAAAATGTTTTCTTAATGAAGTAGTAAATTCAATCTAGGAAGAAATGATTTTACCTTGTTGAATAGGATCAACTTGTGTATGACTCTCCCACCATGTCAAAGTTGTGTCACTCAGGCGAAGAGTAGCCAACTGTATCCTTGCAGTGTCCTTTATGATTTTTTGTACCCTGCAATATACTTCAATCATTTTGACCCAATTATCCAACATATATGCATTCAACTCTCCATCATAAATAGGAAAATCAAACTTTGCATCTAGATTTAACAAAAGGAAAATCATGAGAATGAGAAGACTTCTTAGAATGCTTTTTCCTTTGATGAGAAGAATGTCCAATTTCATCAGAAGAAGAAGATGATGATGATGATGATGATGATGATGATGATGGGGGTGAAGGAGGCTCTGGGGGTTCTTCACCTTCTCCTCCTTCTTTAACTACTTCAGTTTTTATCAATGTACTTTCCCCCTTAGCCTTCTTTCTATCCTCGTACATTTCTTCCACCATGGCCTTCATTTCCATGAATGCGGAAAATAATGCCTCTTCAGTAGAAAAAGGATTTTGATTAGAAGAATTCTCATCTTTTGTTGAATCCATTTCTTTCTTTGAAATGCACGCCTCAAACCAATCTCAGGAATGTATTCTTCAATGATCCTTCACCAAGATTGAGTTTAATCCTCATAAACATTCACTTGCAAATACACGTCAAACCAGCTCTCATACCAACTTGATCCAAAAATCCTTAGATATTAAATTAGTTCTTAAGCTCACATTAACATCCAACCTGATTTGAGAAATATGATCATCTTGACTATTTGCAAAATAACATGTGAATACGCTTATTTATCCATAAACTTCATTAACTAATAATAACTTGCGGAAGTAACATGGAGAGAAATACTAAAAACAAAGATCAAGGCACTTTACACAAGTTGATAATGGAGTTCACCCATCTTGGGCTACGTCTTTGGGCCCACTTCAAAATGAGAGACTACTTTATTGATGCTTAATAATGCTTAAATACAACTCCCACTTATGATCTTCTAATCAAACACAATTGTAATTGTCAAAATCAAGACCACCTCGGAAAATAAAAAATTTTGACTCTAAACACCATATACTTCTCTCAAAGAGTCCCAAAGCTCAAAATCTCATGAGCATAAATTATTGGCATGAAAATCAATGTAAAACCCGCTCTTGGCATGAAAATCCATGAAAAACGAACTTAAACCAAGTTCATGCATGAACCCATTTGTGTTACAATGGTGAAATGGCTTGGTTTATATAGGGGAAGTCGACAGTTCAAAACCCACCCGACCCCTTATATGTTTGGATGGGCATTAATCCAAAATTTAATTACAATATCATTGTTTGTTTTAAACAACGGGCTCACGTGGCATAATTGTCGAAGTATTATGTTAATTTGTTGGCATGTATGTAGGGCAGAGGTCGCGAGTTCAAGCCCCACGACCTCCCCTTTTGGTTGATTGTTATACAACTATAACTTTAAATAATATATTCTTGCAATCCATTATAACAGATACCACATGGCCTAGTGGTAAGGCATTCACTTATCAAGCTAGAGGTTACAGGTTCGATTCCCCTCCGAGCCAACAAACTTTTGATACCCTTTGGACCAATTGGGTCAATGAGAGAGTGCGACGTGGCACGCTCTGATTGGTCCACATCACCTCAACTGTACACCTGTCATCACATCACATCACCTTGACCGTACATCTGTCAGTTGCCAGTCACCTACCACTTCAGCACCTATTGTACATGCCACTTGTCACTTGATGTACTACCACGTGTCATTATTCTGTATTTCCATGGTGCTACCATGTCACCCTTTCGTACTGCCACATGTCATCATTTTAGTGATGCCCATTGGCATCTGTATAGTGTATGTACTATCCATGTGTCATGCTACCATGTGTCAATCTCTAGTGATTCCACATGTCCATCTGTGATGCTACCACATCATTTGATCGTATCGTCCATACTGCCACGTGACAGCCTGTCCTTTTGCCATTTTTCCTTGTTTTTGTCAAATTTCAAAAGGCCATAACTTCATCATACGACTTTTGTTTGAGGTTGTTCAAATTAAGATGGAAATCTCTTGTCAAGATCTACCCAATTAAGTCATTTCCATAAATATTTGAGACTATAAATTCTTTATCATTGTAGATCCACCTTGACCAATAGTCTTCCCTACACATTGCAACATAAGCTTCCCATGCTCACTTAACCCAACAAAAAAAAAAAAGATAAATTCCATAGCCCAAGAACTAGAGCCTAGCAAAGGAAAATGGCTTTCCC
>CBVK0101916922.1:0-12608 GCA_900067695.1 Picea abies
CTGATGAATGATCTATGCTAAAGTGTTTGCTAAGTGTTAGAATCACAGATGTATGTCCCAACTAAGGTTGCAGACACCTAAGTTTTACAACTACCCCTGTCTCTACCTCGGATGAGACTTCATCTGCTTGATAGGTGTTGTCGAAAGGGTCAGTAGTTAGGGTTTTGTTGGTGGATTGTTGAAGCATTAAACCCTGGGTTTTCCCCTGCACCAACACTCATCCCATGCCACTTAGGCATCTTTTTCATTCTCTTCCATGTCTCAATGAATTTCTCGAGGCTCTCCTTCAGTTTATGTACTGCTGCTATGATTTATGCTTCCTTTTTCACAATTTCCTCCATTGTTTGCACTGTCAATATATTTAATTTGGCCTCGGTGTCTTGTGTTGCTAATGTCATGTTGTTTTTCATAGTAGCTAGTTATTATAGTACCCTGAGTACCTCATCCTTCTATGGTCACAACTCTTGTGTAATATTTTGTTCTTCTTCCTTGAATTGTTCCACTACAAGGTATAGTTTCCTATTAGCCAGGAGTGTCAACATTCTTTTAGTTGATGGGAGAGTATTTTCACACTCAGTGGCCCGAATCACTTGTTCCTATGCAACCCTTAGTTTCTCATCCAACACTTGCAGCTCTAGGGTGTTCTTCATCTTTTTCCACATGTGCATTCCTTAATCGCATATCTTTATACACTCTTATTCTGATCTTTTAATATTTTCCACCATTGTCTGTGCAGTTTGTTCCCTTTGCACTCTTTCTTCCTATGGTGTCCCTAGTGTTGCACACACTTCCAATTCTTTGATATTCATTTGAAGGACCTAAATATCTTTGTTAATATTTCCTACCTATTCTTCAACCATTGCCTCTATAACCATTGGTACTTTGGAGACCACGTTGTATAGCTTTTAGATAGCTACATGGGAGACCACGTTGTATAGCTTTTAGATAGCTACATGAATTTTGTACGCTATCTGTTCAACTTCTTCCTTCTCCTTCAAGGCTTTGGCATCCTTTTTTTCAACCTCATCTTTGTCATTTGAGGATTTCTCAGCCACTACTTTATTCTTCACTCTTTTCTATGTTGTATTTCTTTTCCTCTACTTCTACTTCACTCTTAACCTTTTCTGTGAGTTCCACATGTTATTTTATTGCCCCCTTTTCCTGTAGCATAGTGGTGTATTTTCCCTGCAGTTTCACCTTCTCTGCTTTTTCTTTTTCCATATCACTAGCTACAATATCTACCTGAAACCATATTTGTTGTGTGATCCCTATGTGTAAGTCCCATAATACTTCCATTGGCATCTAGGAGATGACGCGGTCCACATGACTTAATGCTTGCAGCTTCTCCTGTACTTCAGATTTTGGTAACCTGACTGTCTGTACTGGGAAATTGAGTACTTTGTGCTCTAACACTACCATTTGTGCTTCCCTCGCTATGCATTTTTGTGTTATTCCTAATCTAATTGTTGGTGCCAATCAAAGTGTCTCTAGTAATTGTTGGATCCTCAAGCACCGATCTCCCACCTTCATTTGAAGTGCTTCTTTTTTCTTAGTCGTCTCTTCGAGGAATTCTTCCACAACATCTCTTAATATGTATCCAATTTGATCCATGTTGTCATTTGTGGGGGCATATAATACTTTTTTCTTTCGATCGTTTTTCTTCTTCCTCATGGCTAAACATGTTCTTTAGTCTAGCCATTTCCTTCATGTTTGATGTAAGGGTCATGGAGGTTGATCTGTTGGCCCTGTTTTTTGTGCTTCCTTTGTACCATTGTCTTGATAGGTACCCTCTACACCATTTCCTAGGGGGTTCATCTCTATGTCTGTGTGTTGTATTTATTTAGCATTCTGCCCCTACGTAGTTGCATCCCCTTATGCTGGTACTTTCCAATCTAGTTGCCAATCTTGCATGACCAGCTGGATTTCTTGCTTAGTTATCTTATACTTCATTTGGACCCATTTCTCCCTTGGATCCTTCTTGGATTTAATGTACATGTGATGTCTATCCACGTGAAATTCCATGACTGGTTTGTATGCCTCCACCAGTTGTGGCAACATGCTAAGTGCATTCCAGATATTATGCCGAAGTCTTTCACCATAGAGAAAAATATCTATGTTGGTGTCCATATTCCTTCTCTTAATTATTGAGAACTAGATGTTCAGGTATTTCTGCACTACGCATGACTTTCCCATCATCCCTAAGAACTATGTGTCCTCTGGATCTACCCATGCTATGAAGGAAATCAAGATCAATAGCTAGGAGTAGTGAAACTCCATCACCTTGTCTTAGGCTTCAACACAGTCCAGTAGGAATTGGTTCAGTAAGAAAGGGCCCCAACTCATTATGGTGCATTATATGCATTGTTCTGTGGAAGCTATCATCCATGTTGAGACTTGATCTTTCCTCCATTTCTAGAGTACCTTGCATGCTAGAATTTGTGTGGCTATTAGAATTGTGAGGTATCATATGCTTGGCACATCCAGGCTACGCACTGCTCCAACCATGAAAAAATTCACTTTCATTTCCACTGAAAACTCTCTTTTTGTCTTCTTATCTACAAATAATGTGGTAGGGTCCTTCCCCTGGGTGGGCAGTTCATGGATTACTGCTATCTGGTTTGTATCAATCGAAATTGGCCTATAGAGCCACATGCACCTTCCATGCATGCAATATAGGAGAAGTTTGGTGTGAGAATTAAATTCATTATTGCAACAGAAGTGTGAGATGTCGAACAGATAGAGGAGGCCTTCTCACTCCAATCCTATGTCCCAAACTTTGGTAATTGGGAAACTTTGCTTCGTGAGGGGATATACCTAGAGTTCCATGTATTCATGGGGCGCAAGCTCAGGGAAATTCTCCAAATTAGTGATATTGTGATCGACATATTTCATTTGAGGAACCCTCCCTAGAATATCTTCATCGATGATGAGTATATATGGAATGTCTAGGGTCACCATCATATAAATTGGATTCTTTTGTAGTGTGACTAGTGGGGCGTCATCCTTCTTGCGCAGTATGTAGTCGCAAGTGAACCTCGAATCTGATGAGGATGCACCTAGGGTTTCCTCAATTTATGGTTTGGCTGTGACTACTCTGGTGTGACTCTATCTTGGTACCATTGTTGCTTCTCTTGTGGCTTTGGGTGGTGCCATTCTTCCTCTTAACTCAATTGTGGTAGTTGTTGAAGCTCTGTGCAATCTCTCTTTATGCTCTTTTTTTTTCTGTAACTTCTAATTAACAATAGCCCGTGTTTGGCAAGAATGACTCATTTTGTTCCCTCTTTTTCATTTTTTCGCTATTCTTTGCACCTTCCCTCCTATATCCTTCGCCTGTAGCGTGACAGATGCTTACGTTAATGGTGTTTTATTTCCAAATCCACTAGTATATTTTCACCGTATACTACCACTCAGTCATGCGTATCGATGAAGTTTTTCTTTTACTCCATGTATTTAAGATGGTTTTTTGATTGGGCTTTCTGGCGAATATATGTGTTGTTATAATTGTTGTTTTTATGACTTGTCCTAATCCACTCATAACTGTCATTTTCATATTTTATATACTTGAAAACTAGCTCGTCATGTGGGATGGTAAAATTACTAATGCATACTCGACCATTTTTTCATCGAGTTTCCCTAGTTGGAACAGTTTCCCCTCCATGCATTGTTTCCATTGTCATCCTAATCCACTCATAACTGTCATTTTCATATTTTATATACTTGAAAACTAGCTCGTCATGTGGGATGGTAAAATTACTAATGCATACTCGACCATTTTTTCATCGAGTTTCCCTAGTTGGAACAGTTTCCCCTCCATGCATTGTTTCCATTGTCATTCTATATCTTCACTTTTGTTTTTCTTGTGCAGTTCTTCCTATTATGCAGATTATCGACCCTCTTGATACATTTTTAGTCGACTGTCGTTCACTCTACCTTTCAGTTCTAATACATTAAGTGTTTTCAATTGTGCAACACCTGCCTCTATCACCTCCTGGATCACATATGGTCCTAACCAATGCATGAAAAACTTCCCTCAATGCTACATAAACTTTCTATCATATAGTAGTACCAAGTTTCCTACTTGGAAGTTTTTCGACTTAATGTTTTTTTCATGCCATTATTTTTCCCTTTCTTTTTTCACTTGTTGATGGAACCCTATGGAAAATGTGTCCTCCTCAAGTTGTATCAATTGTGATAGCCATTCCTATATTTTACCTGAATCTAAAAAATCAATGATAGCTATGACGTACATGCTTGGTACAATACATTCTATTAGCATTGTTTCTTCCTATCTGTTTACCAACCTGAATGGTGTGTGTCCTGTTAAATTATTGTTGGTTGTACTATATGCCCATAATACCACAGGGATTCTTAAGTCCCATTCATCTCTTCCCATGTTGTAGATTTTTGTTATTGCATTCTCTAGGAATTTGTTGAATGCTTCCATTATGCCATTAGCCTGTGGGAAGTATGCCATGCTCTTCTAGTGGTGTATTTGTAATTCTTCGATCAAGACTGCTATGGTTTTATTGATAAAGTGTCTTCCTTGATCACTCATCAATGTTATGGGACATCTAAATTGAGTTACTATGTTTTTGAAAAAAGAGTGTGCAACAATTTCTTTGTTAGAAATTTTGTTGTTGTAATGATGTACCTTGCCCCTATTCTTTTTGCTAGTGGGTTAATTGGTCCAATGAAGTTTAGAGCCCACTTATCGAACTCATGTAATGTAACTTGTGGTCTTAATGGAATCTCTTATCATTTGGAAGGTTTTTTGATCCTTTGAAAAACATTGCATATCCGATAGTATTCCTTTGCATCCTTATGGATTGTAGGCCACCATAACCCTGTGTGTAAGACCTTTTGTGCAATGGCTTTCCCTACATAATTTCCTCCTGCTATCCCATTGTGCACTTCTACCAGTATAGTTGGTATTTTGTGTTTGACTATGCAGCGTCATAGTATTCCATCTGTGCATAGTTTATATAATCTTCCTGCAATGAGTTGAGATTCCACAACCTTTACTACCAAATTATTTTTCTATGTTACAGTCATGTATGAGAGGGCCATTCCTGTACTGAGAAACTATACAATATCTATGAAATAATCCTCGATCATATTAATGGAGAACAATTGTCTGTCTAGTAGTCTATCATCCAAGTTCCATGCCTCTTCTCCCGATATAATGTGTGACATGTGTTCTGGTCCTATGTTGAGTTTACCTACGGTTACTACTACCTCGAAATCATACTCCTGGAACAATAAGAGCCATCTTCAAATCCTCCCCCCCAACACTAGATTTTTGTCTAGATATCTTAGTGTAGAATGATCTATGTACATATTAAAGTGTGAACCTAGTAAGTAGTGCCCAAAATTCTTCAGTGCATAGACCATAGCCAATCCCTCATGTTCCATTGTGGTATAATTTTTCTCCATTATTTATAGTTTTCTTCTTGCAAATGCGACTATATTATCTATCTCTCTCTCACCTCATTGTGACAAGAGTAGACCTAATGTTATTGATGATGCATCCATGTGTACATGAAAGTCCTTCTTCCAATCCAGAAAAATCAATATCAGTGTAGTTACTAACTTCTGTTTCAGTGTGTCGAGTCCTTTTTGGTAATCGTCATTCCATTGGAACTTCGCGTATTTTTTCAACAATTTTTCCATTGGGGATGTAATCTGTGCATATCCTTATATAAATTTCCTATAATACCCAGTATGACCCAATGTCGCACGTAGCTTTTTGACTGATGTGGGTGGTTGTAAGTCTAGAATAACTAAAATATTTGCAGGATCAACTATAAAACCTTGCTTGGATACAACGTGTCCCAACAATATTCCAAATGGTGCACAATAAATACACTTATTTAGTTTTAAGGATACCTGATGTTGTCTACACTTATCCAACATCAATATTGTATATTCCACATGATCTCGTAATAGGATAAATACAATCCAATCATCCAAGTAGACTTCGAGAAACTTTTGAATAAACTCGTTAAACACTTCAACAACTACTCTAGAACACAACAGGGGCATTTTTAAACCCAAATGGCATTACCATGTATTGAAAACTTCCCCATTATTTTGTAAATGTAGTTTTGTATCTATCTTCCTACACAATTCTTATCTGATGGTAGCCTGAGAAACCTTATGTAAACAAGGAAGCTTCTTGTCCACCTACATTTTCAGGTAGTTCATCTGTGAATGGTGTTGGAAATGGATCGTGTAGGAACTCATCATTCAATTTCCTCAAGTGGAAGTCGATTCTGATTCCCCCAATTTTCTTGTCCTACACTACCATGAGACTTATCCATTCCAACTCCTCGACTAGTTTTATGACTCCTTACTTTAGCATGCGGTCTATTTCCTCCTTTAATTTTTCTTTATATCTTGGATTCAATCTGTATGGTCTTTGTTTCATTATTTTAACACCTGGCTTCAATGGGATCCTCATCTCCCCTAGAACACCTTCTATCCCTTTCATCTATGAGAATTTAGTTGGGAATGAGTCTTGGTATTCACGCAGTAGATCTACTTCTCCCTTAGAACACCTTCTATCCCTTTCATCTATGAAAATTTAGTTGGGAATGAGTCTTGGTATTCACGCAGTAGATCTACTATCTTTTCTACTATTTCCTCATCCCATTAGTGTCCTATATGTGCAAACTTAGATCATTATTTTGTCCCAATATTAAGCTTTCTTATCTTGACTGGTTGTGAATATGTTGTAGATTCTAGCTCTGGGCCCTCAACTGTTCTTTCTCCCTATGTTTCCTATACTTGGATGTTGTGAGGATCGTCATCATCTCGATCCACTTGTGTCACATCACAACATTCCAATAACTTGTGAACCACCATGGAGGATTGGTGTGCACTTCATACAGATATTACTTTCATTGATTCTTCTTCATTGAAGATTTTCTTTTTAACCACCTATAGTCATCATCTCGATCCACTTGTGTCACATCACAACATTCCAATAACTTGTGAACCACCATGGAGGATTGGTGTGCACTTCATACAGATATTACTTTCATTGATTCTTCTTCATTGAAGATTTTCTTTTTAACCACCTATAGCATTGCACTTATTAGGGCCAACTCACCTTGAAAGGTAAATGTTACCTGGAATCATTGAGTTATGTACTTACATTCATCTATATCTCTGTGCATCTCCATTTCCAAGAACCAGTTCTTTGGAATGGTATACAGGGTATGTATAAACCTGTGTGTCCATTATTTCCTTGGGATAAACTTCTACACTTTTTCACACTACGCAACATGGTATGTTGGGTTTTGTTCCCTAGTAATTTCTATGTCATGTCCCCCTCTCTGGTATTAAATATTATTTGGATCAGTCTCCTACATTGTTTCCAATATTCCATGGTTTTATTGTGTGTCACCCACCATCTTGTAGGGGTGTCTTTCAATACAACATCCAGTGCTAATATCCTTTGTTTCTCTGGAACTTGTTCTTCAAATTTTTGTACAAATGTTGCTATATATATCAACCCATCATACTTAGGTGGGTTGCAAAATTCTATTCCACTATATATATCAACCCATCATACTTAGGTGGGTTGCAAAATTCTATTCCAATCCAACGTACTTAGTTGATCATGCACATGCATTGTCGTGTTGAGACTTCATGCATTTTATACTGCCAATTTTCCAGACCTTCTTCTGTATCTAATGTGCACAAACTGATGCTTCTCTAACTCAGTGTATCATTTATTATGGGGATAAAATAATCGCCCATCCTCATAGTGATGTTGTACAGGTTATAGATTTCATCACCCTTTATTGGTTCTATGTACCTCCTTCCTTCTTTTGGGTCTAAGGCTACAGTAACTTTCAGATCTCCTACTTCAAATATCATCTCTCTCATTCTTAAATTGATAATGGCTTGGTTATCGAAGGCCCATTCTAGTCCCATTAACATTGAGTATCGCTAATTGTCATCCAAAAATCTCGATAACTTCAAAATATGCGACGTTGTGCACTCTATCTATGTTCATATGTATTCATGTTAATATTCCAATAGGTACTATTTTGTATTTATTGGATAGTCTCAATTGGATGGCTGACCACACTAAATTTGGTTTCCCCTTCATCTCCCATGTTTGATTAGGTAGTGCATTCACATTAGACCTCAAATCTAATATTACATTGTCTATGTCATATTCTCCAATCTGCGCATTGAACCTGAATTCTCTGTTGGTTATTTTCTTGTGCAATAGTTGGTTTACTACTTTATTTTTAGTAGGGACTATGTTTCATTGAGTGCATTGATAAATCATAAAGCATAATGTATGCAAGTCCTTTTCATCTTTGACCAACCCTAGGAAATTTTGCAAAAACTTTCCTAAGGTTATTACCTTCTCCAATGATCCTTTGGTCATGGGATGACCATCTATGGGAATCCTATCGAGCATATCTGGTAAAATTGATGTGGACTTTTCCCACTATTGTCACAATGGTTTCTCCCTCATCCTTTCATAGGTTTCTTTCTTATCTCATGGGTCAAATCTGGGTATAAGTGTTGTTGAATTATATACCCATTTCTCATCCTATTTCCCTCCATTGGTTGCATCTATCCCTATTTTGGTTCCTCTCCATATAACGGCTGGGAGTTTGGGTCCTCCATACCTTATCTCAGCTGAGACCTTATGAATTTTTGGGTTCTGATTTTGATTCCATATGGCCTACCATTTTTCTAGAAGTTGTGTACAGTCCTTTGTCACATGTTCTAATGCTCGACAGTAAGTGCATGTTGTGTAGGAATTTCGGCAATCCCATAGTAAGTGTCCTCATTGGTTACAATTATATCATAATATGGGGCCTCTTCCTCATCATCCAAAGTTTGTTCAACCTCGCCCCCTACCGAATCCTCCTTGGTTTCCTTTATTAAATCCTCTTTGAGTATTATACTTCCCTCCTCCTTCTATCACAACATTCTCCTCCTGAATATTGTACATATCAATCTTGCACTCCCTCATTAGATCAATGCATGAAAATAATTGTCTTCATGTCCCACTAATTTTCAAAAGCTAGAGAATAAGATTCTTGGGGTATGCTGATATTTTTGTAATAGCTAGAACTCATGGGGGTTATGTCCCCATTTCTTTCATACATCGCAGTATCCTCCTCCTTGTAGTAGGTTTGGCACTATGGCTTCTAATTACTTCGCAAAGGATGGACATTCATCTTTGTGGTGGCCTTCGATGTTGCATTTGGTGCACCATACATGCTCCCATTTTTATTCGCCTTTTGTGATTTCTACCAACTAAATTGTTAATGCAAATAGTTGGTTCTATATCTACGCCATTTTTTTGTTGTCTTTGATCGAAGAGGCTTCCAATTTAATATAAATTTCCAATACCTCGGACTCTGACATAACCTTTTTGTGTATTAAAGGACTATGGATGTGAGGTAACAAGATTGCAATGAACCAGTCTCTATGTTGTTGATCGGGTATTTGAAATGTTAACCTCCACATGACATCTTTCAACATTTGATAGAACTCCCATACTGAATCAGTCTACACTTTCTTGATCTCCTTGAGCTCAGTAATGTACTATGACTTAGACTTTGGTTTCTTGAATTATTTTAGCAATGCTTGTGTAATATCTAATAATTTCCTTGTTTGACCCAGTGTTGTAGTACTTTGGAGCTTCATGTACTAGACTAGAATGTAACCTCTAAACGTTGTTATCAACTACATGAAATTTGTGCCATCATCCTGGACATTATTTGTAGTTCATATGGTTTCACATATGAACAGATGTTTTCATGGATCCTGAGATCCAATTCCCTTGAACTTTGGTAATCTTAGTGTATTATCTACTCCTGCCATGTTGTTGGGAGTAGGAACCCTTCTTGATGATGTTGGTTGATTATGAATACATGTACCGCTACCACTTCTCTACTTACTCTTCCTCTATCTTACAAGTGCTTTATATATATCTTCAAACATTGTCTCATATTCATGTGATTCACATGATGTTGTTGTTTCGACCCAGGACTCGGATCGGGAAGGAATTACTATTTCTTCTATGACTGGACTGAATTGAATATCTTCCTCTTCTCCATCCATCTTTTGTAATTCTATGATATGGATGTTTGTGCGTTGTTTTGGGTACTCACTGTGTTTATCTCTCTCTTCAGCCACAGTTCTCAACTTCTTGTACATTCACCCACTATGAAGGACTCCAAATTCATTTTCTCCTTTTGATATCCCTTCCTATTTCTCTTGAATTCTTAGTATCCTTTTCCTCTATCAATTTTCCTACCCTCAAATCATCTCCTGGTCATCAAACCCTAGTACCTTAGTGTGTGAAAATTTCTTTAGCTATCTGACTCCATCATCATCACGTCTTTATCGCATAACAATTTTTTTTTATCTAGGTAGCTAATGACTTTGTTAATATTCTTCGTAGACCATTAAATAAGTCTTGTTATGCAACACTGTCAACCTAAGTACATTCTATGGAAAATTTTGTTACATATCCTCCCAAGAAACTATCTAGACAAAATTCCACTGCACAGGGCATCCTATTATTTACTGCATCCACTAGTCTCACTAGTTTAGGAGTGAATGTCTTTGGAAAAATTGGTCTATGTATGCTAGTATTTTCCACAAAACTTTCTAGCCATTTTGCTAAAATATTAGCAAATTCATCGAAAAATACCTCATGCAAGTCTGTATACACATAACTTTACATACATTGCTTGTTCTTTACGCGAGTGTTTTATTCTCCTTCTAAATGAATTCTTGTTCTTTTTTCTCCATCCATTCAGTTATCTATTTCCTCATTGGCCTGCAAAACATTCCCTCACTTCCAGATTCCATGTCTTGACAATGCAACCATCTGTTTGCACATGCACGCGGATAGGTTCAAGACCCTAGGTTCAAGGTAATTATTCTAGCAATACCCTACATATATCATCCCTTTTGGCATCACCTTCAAGGAGGAGAAGTCTCAGTTGAGGTATCCTTATGGGGATTGCAAGAACCAAGATTCTGCAACAGTTAGGGAAATAAGGGAGACACACTCTATCATACCAACAAGATCCTCTCTTACACTAAATCCTAGTTAACATGACCTCGTTACTTAATTCTATTTGCATATAAGTCTATATTATTTTCATTTAGTGGTTTAAACATACAATTAAGTTGTTGCGCACGAATCTATCAACAATATACACCATACAGACTTGAATTAACAAAATACAAGCATTAATAATCATTCAACAACATTATTTGACACAGAGTTACCATGGTTCACCCCTTCATAGGCTACATCCACAAAAAAATTGCTTATTTATTATATTTATGGAAGTCTATTTGTGATATGCACTATAATATATGTTCAATATAGATTCATCTGCTTATAGTCATTGATTCTTTATATAGAACATCCTACAATCACCACAACTACTCAAAATTAGTCTATTCTTCCTCTTCTGTTGCTTCTCTTCCACTACTCTCTCTTTTGCACTTCACTGATCTTTTACATGTTTAGGTCCCTTTTCTAAGGTTTTATTTCCATCTCATAATGACTTGGCTACCACCCATACTTGGCTGGGGAAAAATCATTATGAGTTGGATACATCTCATGATTGACTTGTTTACCTTGATTTTTTGCTAGTTGTTTCTTCCTATCCCCCATGTTCTTCTCTTTCCCCTCTCTTCTTTCTTGGTCCTCTTGATCTTCTTGATCCTGCACCTTTTCTCTGTACCTCATCTCTTCTCAATGTTCTCTATCATACCTACCTTCCCAACAAAGAGGGAGTATTATATAGAGTGAGTGGGAGAGACAGGTAGATATTGGATAGAGAGGGGGGGGAGAGAGATAAGGGGAGGGATGGAGGGAGCCAAAAACAGTAGAAGAGAAGTTGAGAGTGAGATGGAGAGAGAGAGAGATAGTAAATATAGAGAGTGGGGATAGAAAAAGAGTGGGTGTGAGAGTGTAAGAGGGAGGGAGAGAGAGAGAGAGAGAAAAAGGGGTGTAGAGAGAGAGTGAGAAGATAAGAGGGAGAGAGATGGAGGGGATAGCAAGAGAGAGTGGGAGGTAGAAGAAAGGGAAAATAGAAAGAGGAGGGGAGAGAGGGCGAGATAAATATGGTAAAATAGAGAGTGTGAGAGTGCGAGAGAGGAATATGGGGAGGGGAGTAGAGAGAGAGTGAGAGAGTGTGAGACTATGAGAAGGAGAGAGAGGGAGATAAATAAGGGGATAGAGAGAGAGTGATACTAACAACGAGGAAAGAGAGAGAGAGGTGGGAGAGAGGGGGGGTATAGAGGGAGGGAGAGAGGGAGAGATGGGAAGAGGGAATGGGGAATATAGAGGGAGAGAGGAGAGATATTGGGAGGGAGGGAGAGAGAGAGATAAAAGGAGGGAGGGAGGGAGAGAGGGATAGAAGGAGGGAGAGAAGTAGATGGAGGGAAAGAGAGCGAGAGAGTGGTAGATGGGGGTGAGAGAGAAGGAGAGAGAGAAGGAAAGGGAGAGAAAGAAAAAGTGTGATATAGGGAGTAGATATGGAGAGTGAGACTAACAATGAAGAGAGAGAGAGAGACAGAGAGAGAGAAAGATATGGGGGTAG
>CBVK0101916923.1:0-12040 GCA_900067695.1 Picea abies
AGAGAGAGAAAGATATGGGGGTAGAGGTACTGGGAGAGAGAGAGAGAGAGAGAGAGAGAGAGAGAAGAGATATTTGAAGGGAGAGGAGAGAGAGAGGAATAAGGGAGAGAAATAGATGGAGGGGGAGAGAGAGGCGGGGAGAGTGGAAGAGTGGGAGATAGAGAGGGAATGGGAGATAAGGGGAGAGAGAAAACAAGAGTGTGAGTGAGCGTGAGTCTGATAGAAAGAAAGGAGATAGATATGAGGGTAAGAGAGAGAATGGATGTAGAGAGAGGTAAAGAGAGAAACGGGGGTGGGGGAGAGAGAGACAGAGAGAAGGGTAGAAAGGGGGCGAGAGAGTGTGTGTGAGAGACAGAGAGAAGGGTAGAAAGGGGGCGAGAGAGTGTGTGTGAGAGTGTGAGAGGGAGAGAGAGGAAGATAGAGAATGGGGGTAGATAGATATAAAGTGTGAGAGAGTGTGAGAGGGAGAGAGAGGAAGAAAAATAGAAAGGGTAGAGAGAGAGTGTGAGCGTGCGAGAGGGGAAATTGTATCAAGATTCAATGTGCAATACAAGGCATTGTCATGGGTTATAGGTGGAAGCTTATTTGTCTTGCATTTATTTATTGTCTTGTATTATACATATCGAATATGATGCAGATCTACTTATATGGGTCCTTTCCTTCCTATTAATACTCATACCATTCTTTCTTTCACAATGAGAGTGAGAGGAGTGGAGGGAGAGAGAGGGGTAGAATTAGGAGAGAGAGAGGGTGAGAGAGGGGGGGGGGGGGGGGAGAGAAGGGGAGAGAAGGAGAGAGAAATCAAGAGAATAAGATGTGTTGAGAGTGAGATGTGTTGGCCAAGGATTGATATGCCAGTGCTTACGGGTTTTTGTTGGAAACGCTTTGGACAAACCGTGGGTACAAAAACCCCCAATGTTAATAAGGTCAGTGTGTGTGAAAGCATGTATTGAAACAATGACACTACGCATCCCCAACAAATGGTTCCTTTGTCGGGACTTGAAGTCTTGTTGAGATCGATAAAGGAAAAGAGAAATGTGGTGGTAACCAACTAAGGAGGAGATTCAATGATAGATAGAAGCTAGTGAGGAATAGTTTTCCCTACGAGATATGAAAGGGTTGTAGGTGAATGCAAACAAATGGATGTTAGATATCTTTACTCTAATCTATAGGAACTCTTTTTCACAGAATTTCCATGTTTGTTGCATGAATGGTTAAAAAGCTTTTTCACAGAATTTCCATGTTTGTTGCATGAATGGTTAAAAAGACAAGTCGAAGTTAATTAAGTTGTGTTACCATCAGATCCAATAGTATGGGATCAAGACAATATTGATAGTCTAAAGTCATTGTAAAACAAGTGGACTTGGGCTATTGATTTTTGGTTTGCTTCAGTGAAGGAAGCATACATTATCGAGTTTACTATAGAATATAGTGATTCTTTTTTTGAGGCTAAAATAAATTTTGAAGAAGGTACAAGAAAGAGGATGTTAAAGTAGATTTTGATTTGGATGAAGATGTTGTTGGTAGAAAAAAGAATGATGCACATGGAGCATGATAGGATGGTTTAGTAAAACCCCTAGAGATAGGGAGGGGTTTCTAGAAAATATGGTGAAAAAAAACCAAAGTATGGATCCAGTGAGGAGGATCCAAGAAGTTGTTGATATGAAGTGAGGATTAAAATCATGGAAATCGTCGGAATGGAACGAAACCAAAGCCAACCTATGTGGAATGGCTCATAACGATGGAATATGATGATAGATGCCAACTGGACCCCACACTGCCTCTCAAATACCCCTATACTCACTATAACATCCATCTGGCTACTCTGGTCATCATAAGTCTCTGCCCTGTGATGATGTCCCAAAGTGGGGACATTACAAATATACACAAGAAGTTTTGAGTCGAGGGAGAAATTTGAGCGATAGAGTAGAGACGATTTAGTTGAGGGTGAACAATGAGGTTTTAGGCCCAGAATGAAGAGAAAACTCAGACCAGAAAGTGGTGTGGCAGAGGATTTTTTTCTAGAGTGGAGAACAAGTGAGGACAGGCCTGTGAAGAGGCTTGGAGTTGAAGAAACCAGTAGTGATAGTAGTGGTAGTGATGGCCTAGGTGACGAATCTCATACCCTTTGTCTATTGTGGTATGTCACAACCTTCAGAAGAGAAAGAGCACACATGTGTGGTGTGTAGGTGCAAATTTATGGTGCACTAGTGGACTTGAAAGATGAATCATAACATGTTTATGCGCTAACAAGAAGAGAAGTTGTCTTGCAATATAGTGGGGTGAAAATTAGATGGGATTTTTCCTCTCGATGTAGTGGTGGTATACTGAGTAGCCAATTGAAAGACATGTAGATAAGTCACATCCTAAGTAGAGAAGATGACTTTGGGAAGGGTAGCAGTGCGTAGATCATACTAGGAGTTAAATTGCATGGCGGAAGTGCACAGATTGACCCAGAGTCAGGAGCGCACATTGGTGGTGCGTAGTCAAAACAGGAGGAGAAGGAACATAATGTGGATGCATTAGAAATGAAGGAATATGGAAGCTCCCCTAGTGGTGTGAGAGAAAAAATGATAATGTTGGATAATATTGCACAACTACATCTAGATATCTCTTTGGGTTCCCTCACAGGAAATTTCAGGAGAAGATGGTCTTACCCCAATTTTTTTCCACTCCCCTTACACATTTTTAGGCAATAAGAACACACAACAAATAGTGAAGAGGTTGAATTTGAAGAAAGAGAAGAGCAGGAAAGAAGTGGTGACAGAAGTAAAGGATAAGGTAGTGTTAGCAAAACTTTACCCCAAGTGACAGTGGTGTGGAAGGATCGAGACAATGGTAGTCATAAGAGTGGAACTAACTATGGTTCTGAGATGGCTAACCAAGATAGTATCTTGGTATTTCCCATGTTCCATGGAATGGGTATGGGTGATGTCGACCAACAATGGTTCACTTGCGAAGAAATCTGGTATGTAAAGATAGTTACAAATGAGGCAACTAAGATTGTGCAACTGGAGACTACGTTCAGGGATTGGGTCCTAACATGAAACATGAAGTATAAGGTTACTATGCCAGTATGAAAAGTGAGGTCTCTATGTGAGATCAAATAGGATATGCTTTGGTAATTTCAGAAGTTGAAGTCAGAGTCCCAATGAATTAGTAGAAAGGAGAGATCATTTGGGATTATGACAAATAGTTCAAAATCTTGTTGGATAGGATGAAGTTATAGATCTAGGACATACAACATAGAGAATGGTTCATTTTGGGGTTTCTCCTCCATATATGAGTCCTTCTCACAAAGAAAAAGGTGACAAATCAAGCCAAGGTAGTCGAGATTGTGATGTGCTTGGAAGCCACACCTAGAGGCATAGAAACATCCACTAGGTTGGCACAAGATTAGTAAAATCTGGCCACCTAACTACATAGATGTAAGATATGGCCAAGGCTAAAGTTGTTCATTAAGGTGTGTGGTGCACTACATTTCATTAAGAAGGGAATCAACAAGACATGTGCCCAATCCTTCCAAATTATCTGTCGATAGGCATGCCAAGTGAATTTCCGTCTGGACAGTCTGAATGGTGTGAAATATGTCGATAGTGGGGTCGTGTGACACCATGTTTCCCCACCTTATAGAAGTATCAAGAAAAGAATCAAACCATGTTTTGTTAATTCCATAAGTTTGTTGGCCATGATATCAGAAGTTGTCACTCCCTCCAAATGATGCAAGATAATACCTAAGATGGATTCTAGGTACAATATGAACAAAAGGGTGGTGAGCGTTGTGGTGGAGATAGAGGAAGATATAAATAAGGACCTCAAGGTGGGTATGGATGTGGTCGTAGATGAGGATATGATTGAGGAGGTGGAAGACCCATAGGATGTTTCAATTGCGGTGATATTGGTCATGTCTCAGATTCTGCACTAATCCATGCATGCTTTATGCATATTTTTACATTCCCAAACATGTAACTGAGGATTTTCCAGACTTGCTGAAAAAGTGGGAGGACAAGAATGGTAACTAAAACATGGTACATGCCAAGCCGATAAAAAATAAGAAGAAGAATGTGGAAGCTAATGTATGGGTAGTAACCCATGGAGGGGAGAAGAATGGGGAATATTTCTAGCACAGAGAATGTTTCGTTCAACAAGAAAAGGGAAATATAAGAAAGCCCCCCCAACCCCCTCTTAAGTTTGATGCGGCTCAGTAGAAGTAGTTTCTACACAACACATAGAGATCCTTGGAGGAAGAATGAGCACGAAAGGAGTTCCAATGTGTGAATCCGAAGTCTCTTGAAGAGGCACCGGTTGGGGAGGAAGTTCATTGTGCAATGCATAGGTCGCTAGAAGAAGAAAAATTACATGAAGAAGGGAAGTGGTGACACAAATTTTGCTAGAGGAAGCACATGCTCTTGAGGAAATACAATGCACGATATAGATATCTTTGGAGGAATCTCACGTGTGCGAAGAAATCTAGCGAGCAACCCAAAGATCGATGAAGCACGTAGACAAACTATGTTGCAATTTGAAGAGAAGGAAGCATATGACCAATGCCAAGAAGAGTTGATATGCACAATGTGTGAAAAAGACTTGCGAGACCTAGGTTGCATGGAAAAAGAATAATACCAAGTCAATACCTTCTTGCACCGTTGTTATCACTTTCTCAGAGATCTAGAACATGTGAAAAAGACTTGCGAGACCTAGGTTGCATGGAAAAAGAATAATACCAAGTCAATACCTTCTTGCACCGTTGTTATCACTTTCTCAGAGATCTAGAACATGTGAGTAATTTGAGTCAGATGTTAACTGCTTGCATGAAATAATAAGGAGAGGAGACCATCATTGTAGCTCCGCTACCAAAAAGGAATGTCTTCCATGTCATCAAGAAAAAATGCACTGGTTGAGATTTTAATATGACAGTATGTATTGGTGGGTATGATACAGATGGAGTTACGTTGGATATATTATCCCATGGAAACATTTTACCCAAGAAATCCTAGGAAGTGATGGGGAAATCGAAGTTAGTCTCGTCCCCAATTTAGCTTTGATTAGCCAATCAAGATACACCCCATCAATCAGTTGAAGAAGGTAGAGGTAAATGTAGGAGTAAAATCAAAGGCTGACTTCAAAGTCACTAAAATTATGGATGATTCATATCCCTACCCTGCATTGCTAGGAATCGATTGGGATTTTGACAACAATGCGGTGTTGAATTTGAAAAAGAACAAAATATCATTTAAGTCTAATTCCCTATGCGTGGTCACACAACTGGATCCATATGATGGTGATGAATACAATTACCCTGTCGATGAGGATGCATAGAGATCGGCAATTGAAAATGTTTACAAGTTCACGAGGCATAGGGAGGACTACATCAACCCCACCGTATATAGAGAATTAAGTCAGAGTATCAAATATTATAACATGGATTTTGAATATGCCTTGGATAGATGGTAGAATAAGGTTCATGAGGTGTCAACAAGGTGATGCGTATGGATCAAAAAGGCAGTGTGATGGATAGGGTCTGAAATTTCCAATGCCCCACAATTTGATGGTACTGGGCTAGATGAGACAGTCCTAATCCAAATGGAAAAGAATGTCCCCATGGAGCAGACACTCTAGTCCATGGACACAGTGGTTCACGGGAACCTTCCATGGTGGTGGGTGACTCATATTTCAAATATTCATAATTGTGAGAAGGTGTTCGAGTTCATACATGTGCTATTTCATCCAATCACCGAATTTGAACTGGCCAACTGATATGAGGGCACTAAGGATCTTTGGGAACACATCTCCTTTTGTGAACAAAGATAGATTGATAATAACATCTGTCAATACCTATGGGTCCATTGGTTTTTCCATACAATGGATATGGTCCCTCGCTGCTGGTACATCTAGGAAGAAATCTATAGGAAAACAAGTGAGTGGACCCATATGAATTCCTAGTTCCTTTCGAGATTCTGGTTGACTTCGGATACTCCAATTATTAACGAATCTCTTGGTCGGGTTAAGGAATTCATTTTTCACTGGTAGCCAAAAAAGGCTAGTCCACTAGTGGTATGCTCATATAACCAGCCAATGGCCAAGATGAAATAAGAATTCCATTGTTGAAATAGTGATATGGACAACATTGATAATGATTCTCCCCTGTAGCATCTATATCTGAGAGTCTCATGGAGAATGCACTCTAGAGGGAAGAGAGGTCGAGAAAACCACGCCGGATTATACTGGCCCTATCAATATTAAGAAACACAATATTGGGATAGAGGAAGAATCAAAGTTTGTCATTATTAGGCATTACTAGGACAAGGAGACCGTCATCCAGGTTGTTGACCTCCTAAAAGAGTATGAAGACTTATTTACTCGAATTTTTGATGAGATGAAGGGCATCATGGGATCCTTAGGAGATATGATGATCCAACTTATATCCGATGCCAAGCCATTCAATAGAATAACCTACCTTCTAAATCCTATATAAAAATAAAAAGTGTGAAAGGAACTAGATTGCATGATGTATGTCGAGATCATTGTCCCTCTTGAAGAATCTGACTGAATCAATCCCATGGTCATTCAACCAAAAAAGATAGGGGAAATTCAGATATGCATCGATTTGCACAACCTCAATGCTTCCTATGTTCATGATCCTTTCCCACTTCTGTTCACAGACGAGGTGTTGGAGAATGTTTGCGGCAGGGAAGCCTACTCCTTCACGAATGGTTTATACAGATATCATCAAGTTCATATCGGAGAGAAAGATCAGGACAAAACCACCTTTGCAACCAAATGGGGGTCCTTTGCATGTATATTCACTCCCTTTGGGTTAAGAAATTCCCCCGCAATATTTTTCTCAGATAGTGGTAGCAACGTTAAAGTATTGTATCCATAAGTTTCTTGAGGTATACTTGGATGATTGGACCGTGTTCAATCTAGTAAAGGGCCATATACAACTCTCCAACTAATGTTGGATCGATGTTGCCAACTACATATCTCTTTGAATTTGAAGAAGTACATATTTTTTACTCTCTTTGGTATATTGCTCGGCCATGTTGTGTGTAAATATGACATGCTAGTCTACTAGGCCAAAATTGTCTCCATCTTATATATGGTGGCCCCTACTTAAATTCATGGGATGCGTACAACATTGGGGCATAGCATACATTAGAGATGGTTCTTCCGAAATTATGATCAGATCGTGGCCACATTGGAAATGTTGTTGTGTAAAGATATTAAATATGAATGGACATTAGAATGAAAATAAGATTTCGATACCATGAAGGAAAAACTAGTTACTGTAGCCATTTTTATTTTTTGGGATTGGTCAAAGAGATTCCATGTTGAAGTTGATGCCCCATCCATTGGGCTAGGTGTCATCCTAGGCCAACCAGGGAAAGGAAGTATCAATCATACAGTCTACTTGGTAGCCAAAAGCTATCTCATGCTGAGAGAAATTATACTACCACTGATCACGAATCCTGGCTATGGTATATTCCATACAAAACTCTCGCTACTACTTGCTAGGGTCATTCTTCCAATTATTCATTGAACATTCCACCCTCAAGTACTTAGTTAACAAACTAGTGTTGGCTGGTCACATCTACTGTTGGAATTATTCATTGAACATTCCACCCTCAAGTACTTAGTTAATAAACTAGTGTTGGCTGGTCACATCTACTGTTGGTTGTTGTTGTTTTGGGAATTTGACTTCGAGGTTGTGGTAAAACGAGGAAAACATAATGTGTAGCTAGATCATCTGTCGTGCATTAATATGGGGGATGCTGCTAATAGCTTCGATGCTTAGCTTCTCAATGCATACTTATTCCACCTTGAATTCATCCCAGATCAACTGGATGAGATAGTCGAATTCCTTATTTCCGTACAAGATCCCAGTGAATATACTCCTACATAGCACCACCAACTAGTGACCCACAGTGCTAATTATATTATCAGTTGATTTCTAGGAAATTATATAAGTTAGGTGCAAATGACATCCTACATCATTTTTATTTGGTACATGAATGGGATTCCATCCTATATGAGGAACATGAAGGGATTGTTTGGGTCCATAACACCGACAAGGTCATTGTGCACAAAGTTCTATAACCCAAACTCTGGTGTCCCTCTCCCTTCAACGATTCTAAGGACTACTACGAGTGTTGCGATGTATGTCAATTGGTGGGAAGGCCCTACTTAATAGATGAGATCCCCCTCTTCCAAGTGACTGCACTTGAAACCTTCGAAGAATGGTCCATCTATTTTGTGGGACCTACCAATACCCAAGCATGACATACTTGCGCATGATAGATTATAACTACCACAATATATTTGACAAGATGGGATTAAGCCATGCTAGTCAATGGTTGTACAACCAAGATTGTGATGCACCTCATTTTTGACAATATTATCACCAGATTCAAATGTCCACGGGTACTGATGAGTGACTAGGGATCTCACATTTTGAACAAGACCATCCCGTAGCTCACTCAAGAGTTCATGATCCATCACCAGAAGAGCACTATGTATCATCCTCAAGATAATTGTATGGTTGAATATTTCAATACAATTTTAGAACTTGCATTAACCCATGTTTGTAATATGCAGCGTGATGACTAGGATCAACGTATCCCCTTAGCTTTATGGGCTTACTGAACCACATGTAAAATAATTACTAAGAACACACCTTTGAGATCAGTCTATGGGAAGGAAGCGGTCATGCCATTAGAATTTGTGGTTCTGAGCCTCTAAGTCATGATCGTGACTCATATGACCAATGATTAATCCCTCCAGCATAGGCTGGATGAGCTTATGGAACTCATGGAATGTCGTATAATGGTGGGCTTCATCCAATTAGTGAAAAACGACAAAAAGAAGGCCCGACACGACTGTAACTTCCCTAGAAAATCTTGTAGCTAAGATCTTTAGTTCTATTATATGAAAACAAATATTCCCAACATCCCGGTAAGTTACAGATGCACTGGCTATGCCCATTTATCCTAGTCTACATCATTGAAGTCGAGGAATCCAAGATGACAACTCTACAAGCACAACCGCTTAAGGGTCTCATTAATGGTAGGAGGTTGAAAGTGTACTACACCCCTCAAGGGTCAACCACCATTTAATCTTTTCATCAGACTTTACAGAGCATTGCAGTAATATTAGTATAGATTTTAAAGTGTTTCTCACATTTCTTAATCAACATAAATTTAAGTCTAAACTTTGAAAGTACAAGCATTTTAGCTTCACAAGAGAGATCCTTCAAGTGACAGTTGAAGGAAGATCATCAAGAATGCAAATTTTGGCGATGTACTTTCCCAAGTATTGGGGCATGCTCATTCAGAAAAGGTCACGCAAGTAGTGAACCAATTTCTTACCCCATTTGTTCCTCAAATATCCCTCAGTCCCAAATGGGACGTTGACTTATTCCCCAAGCAACTAGTCGGATATAACATCATATTCTTCGATAACCATCTACTGTATGATCGATCTAAATTTGTGATTGGCATGTTCACTACAACCTTCTATCCAATTCTTCTTTCCCTTCCCAGAATCCCTCCCCCCTAAATCCCTCTCTCCCTCCCACACCTATATATTCCAAGGCCCCAATCCCCATCCCTCACTTTTCTCTACCACATTATCATTGTGATTCCCTAGCTACCCTCTCATGGCATGTCGTAGATGGATCTTCATTGATTCTTTTTCATTAGCTCGACCAAGCAACCCCAAAGACCCATTTTCTCTCTACCACCTATTGCTTCGTATATCATACCCTCCTCGGCCCAACCCTTATCCTTGACAGTATAATATTTGCAATCCTTCGCTTTCTCAACACTCATTTTCTTTCTCTCACTGCTTCCCCGCTCCCCTCTACACTCATGAGTGCTTGATTCTACAATATGTTTCATGCCCTTAGTTCTTCATCATTTCTCAGGAACCTGCTAGATGCCCTCTTTACCACTGTCTAAACCACGTCTAAATCACTTCCTCCCAAGGAGGAAGCAAGCCAGGCCGAGTTTCTCTTAGTCTTCCCGCTCATTCTTTCCCTACAATCACCTCCTCACACCACTTCCAGAATCCCTAAGATTCGACGAGCTAAGACTTCTTGCTCATCCTAGCCATGGAATAGCATGATGAGCACCTAATGATGTTGTCTCTTGAGGGAAATGTGCTTCTCCGTCGTAGTTCTCCACAAGCACCGTGAATGTCCAACCTCAATTAACTGGACACAATCACAATTGTCCTATGAAATGATGATCTACTCTTCATATGACTTTTCCTTTTTGATTATGAAGTAGTTGGCTCGAGGACGAGCTAGGTAATAGTGTTGGGGGTTTGTTGGCACCCAAAGTTGTGTTCTTAGTAATCCCTTTTTTAGAATAGGAGGAAGTCTTATATAGATGATTGTTATTACATGATGGCTTGAATAGGTCAAGCTACAACTAGCCTCTAACAACTAGTTAACTAGATCAAATCAACTACTTCCTTGAGACTTGCGCCCAACTGTTCTTCTCCAATAAATTGAGATAGTGCATCTTCCAAGAATCCAATTGGCTAAAAAAATGTGCCTAAGGGGATGTTTATTAGGTTTCCCAACTCAAATGCAATGTGCCTCATTGCTTATCATACTTAACAATGGAAAGGAACAGATTTGTAATTCATTTTTAGGTCTAAGGATAATCTTTAACTACCATGTGGATTTATATGGTAAACCCTTTATTGAAATCCAAATCCATATTAAAGTAAATAAGCACATAAGTAATGAAATCGATAAGCCATATTAGCACTCAAACCAGTAACCCAAATTTTGAAGATCTTATTCCAGCCTTCTACACAATGGAAAACCCCTTGGAAGATTCGACCAAGTGAATTGCTGAGTAGACGAGCACTCTCGACTTCACTTTTTGGGATTCTAGGTCACAAGAATAAAGTTACGGAGAATCGAGCAGGTGATTTTCTTGGTTGGGTAGTTTAGCGCACGTAGATTTTGTCGACATTATAATTTAATTGACGGTACCTCACAGCTTTTGAATTAACTCAATTATCGACAACCGACCAGAAATCACAAAACTTATTGGTTTAACGATTGAAAAAAAGTTCGAGAAGCATAAGCTTAGGGTCCACACACTAAGAATGCGTGTTAACTTAGACCCACTTATAGAATAATTGTTTGTTCAGGAGTGTCCACGTGCACAGTTTTTATAGAATAATTGTTTGTTCAGGAGTGTCCACGTGCACAGTTTTTATCAACACTACTACAGAGAAGCCCAATATCGTACTTGACCCGGACAGTGTTGTGCTTTGTGAAGTAATATCGTACATTTATTCTTAAATATTATCCACGATTATTTTATAAAAGTGGTTAATAGAAGTATATATGTTTCATTTTTGGGAAGGGTGGAAAATGGGGTTGGATAGTTTCATTATATGTTTCATAAAGTAGTGTTTCATAAAGTAGTTGTTGTTAGTTGATGAGTCTATTGTCTATTTTTTATTTGTTAAATGGAGATAAGTAGACTATATTTCATTTAGGCTCTTGGGCATAGCAACACAGACTATATTTCATTTAGGCTCTTGGGCATAGCAACACATTCTATAAAAATATTATGAAATATTTTTAATGGAGATTTTGTTACATTAGTTAATCTTACATATTTGAATAAGAACAATATTTTTCTTCTAATAATAGGATTGGCATTGTCTTTGTCTGAGGATCCCTAGAAGGGAAAAACTCTTCTCTAATTGTTTTTGGGTAGAAACTTCAATGAAAATTGAATTTGATGTTTTATGAACTTTATATATTATATATAAGCAAATTTGGATAGCTAGTACAAAAGTCTAATCTTAACTCGCAAACCTTTCTATGGAGATCCTATAGAAGTTGAATTTGTGTTTATCTGCCTCTTGATTCATGATACTAGTACATATTATGATAGATAATAGGGATCTTCCTCATAATGTTTGATGGTCGTTACTGCCATGTGCTCCTGTAGGATGAATACAAATTGAGTTTGATGTTTTATGAACGTTAAATATTGTATCTAAGTATATT
>CBVK0101916969.1:0-36924 GCA_900067695.1 Picea abies
CTCTTCCGATCTCACTGTAAAATTATGATAGTTGTCTTCAATATTGTTCTTATATGATAAAAGATTTAATTTAGTGTTCAAATCCTTGTTGGCCCTTGACCAAGTTTTGGGAGATTCTTAGTCAAGTTGACCTATTTTGGGACTTCGACAGTCTGTCGAAGAAGGAGCACAAGTCGAAGCGGAGATCACAGGATCTCGGCCCACTTTTGGGTCCATTTTGGATTTTTTGGAATATGTAACGGGATTGGGATATCGGCCCATGGGTTTTACCCATGCCTGGACCTATTTTGTAATGTATAAATAAGATTGCTAGGAAATGTAAAGAGGGGAATGTGATAATATCGACATCTATGTGATGTATGCTAAGTGCTAGTAAGGTCTGTAAGAGCTTTGTGCCTATGTAAGACTTGCAAAGCTAAGCACAAGTCATTGTAAGAAGTTGTGGAAGACTGTGTGCTCAGATCTACTCGGGGAAGAAGGATCTAGAAAGCTGCGCAGATCTTCTGTCTTGTGCGAAGTAAGGGTTTATGTGGCTCTGTGCTTATAACCTATTAAGAAGCTAATAAAGAAAAAGAGTTGGTGGATGTAGCCCCAGGGTGGGGGTGAGCCACGTAAACCTTGTGTTGTCTTGCTTTGTGCCTTATTTTGATGCATTGATGTGTTATTTGCTAAGTTCTTTGAGACAATTAGATATATTTGTTATGCTTAGTGTTGATGACCTATAGAATGTTAGATCTTATATATATAAATATGCTCAGTGCTTGATCCATTTGATATGATCTAGTTTGCATATGCTAAGTGCTTGAATACGTTAGATTATTGTGAATGTTGCGAAGCTTTGTTTTATCAGCGAAGTGAATATTAGCTGCATATTGAGGAATTGTCAGTGCTAAGTGCTTTATTTAGTGTTAGAATCACATATTTGTGTCTCATATAAGGTTGTAGACACCTGAGTCTTGCAACCACCCCTGCCTCTACCTCGAGTGAGACTTCATCTTCTTTGCAGGTGTTGTTGAAAGGGTCAGTAGTTAGGGTTTTGTTGGTGCGTTGTTGTAGCGTTGAACCCCGGGTCTGCCCCTATGCCAACAAATGGTTCCATTTTCGGGACCTGAAACTGTGACTGTTGAAAACTAAGAAGAAGATTTTTTATGAAAAAAGGGTAATCTGGAAGCCTTGTGCGAAGGTCTGTGCCCTAGTGCGCAGTATCCTACTCATTTTATAATCTCTGTGTTGAAAGAAAGAAGATCGATCTGAAGAAAAGAGGTCTAATCTGAAGAAAAGAAACGAGATCTGAACACTTTGTGCTCTAAGGAAGGTAAAAGTGGAAATTTCTGATTAAAAGAGGTATGATCTGTAATCTTTGTCCTTTGATAAAGGTAAGAATAGTTAAAAGTTTTAGATCTAGAAGCTTTGTGCTCTGTAGAAGTAATATAAGTAGAAATTTTTGTTTCTAAAGTATGGATCTAAGTATGTTTAATAGAATATGTCCTAGGCCATTAATAGATGAAAGAAGATTTGATATGAGTAGATCTGATAAGAATAGTGATAAATATGTTATACCTATGCATAGAAAGAATGTTTGGACTAATAAATGGATGCATGATCTAGAAAGAATTTTTTGTAGGTCAGTTACCATGATCCTAGTGCGTAGTACAGAAGAGGTTGGGGATCATTTAAAATAAAGAGAGGATTAACCCTATGTTATAGTTGCAGAAAACCAGGACATCTGGCTAAGGAATGCCCCGGTGGAAGACCTAGTTGTCTCTGTTGCAAAGCTATGGACCGTGAAGTATTGGATTTCCCTAGAATGATTGCTAAGCTTGAAGGAATGAATCTGAATCAAGGAAACCCTAAGGAAGATCCAGAAATAGCGGAACCTCAGAAGGAATCCGAGAAAGTATTGCTACAGATGCAAGAAACCTTGAACGACCACCGACATGTTAGGTTATCATAGATCTTTAAAGAAAAAGAATGCATCAAAGTAAGACTAGGGGACTTCAACATTGATTGTGTTCTAGATGAGGAAACATAGGTAAATATGATGACAGAGAGAACTTGGGAAGCTATAGGAAGGCCTGCTATGATTCCTTCATTAGGAGGACTAGGATTATTCAGAGGAAAACTGGTAAACCTATGTGGAAATCTCACTCAGATATCTATAAATGCCAATGGAGCTTCGATGGAAGAAGACTTTGATATTATTAAGTTTATTGAGGACAGCACCCCGTTCACTATGTTACTAGAAAAAACTTGGCTTGATAGAGATCAAGCTAGACAAAAGGAAGAAAAATAAGTTTTGGAGCAGAAGAAACAAGAATTAAAATATTTCATGACCAGAAAGATCGCACAATTGATTGAAGAACAGGAGAACAGATCAAAGTTATCTGACACTAGAAGCCCAGATGTCGAAGCTATAAGAAAATCAGAAGACATACAGAAGACTGAAATTTCTACCCCAGATAAAGAAGAGGTGTTACACCTGAATCCTAGGAGAGAATTTCAACAGTGCGAAGTGCCTATGTCCAAAGAAAATAAGAATCAGAATGGAAAAAGAACCACCCAGATGAAGCTCATGGGGAAGAAGGCTAGGAAGCTAAGTAAGAAGAAGGATAAGATCAAGAAGTTACAGCAGGTTCTAGAGGGTACCTCGTAGAATCAAACTTTGCATAATTGGAGCTTCGCCCGGATATCAGAACAATGACATATGCCACTTCACCATGGCGAAGCAATATAGCCGTTGGAAGCCAATATATCCATTCGATTGCCACTCCGAATGTGTTGGAAAGAATTTATGGCTCACCACCAGACTGTTGGACTGCGCCATAATGGGTCAAACAGAGTTAATGGAATCCTCATACCCATTGCAAGAAAATTGTTGTCAAGCTTGCCTATTTATCTCTTCGTGCCATGCACGAAGAACACTTTTTCCAACTGAGAATTTGAAGCCCGTAGACTAGAAGTTGTATACAGTGATCATTGCACTCTTGTTGTTCACTTTAGTGCAGTGTCTAAGGCTGTCGTGACCCTGATTATTTTATCCCGAGCACATATTTCCGACGAGCTCACCGCAGTTGAAGAATCTGTAACAAAAGTCCTCCTTGATTTGATGACTGAGAGATTCATTTCGGAGAGAGGAGTGTCTACAAGTGTACAAGCATCTTTGATGAGAGGACTGTAGGCCTCTCCATCCACTTCTCGAGCCAGACCATCCCGGTAAGCTGATGAAAAGTGAACTAAACATAAAGATGATCTTGCGAATGCCAAGCTGATTCTGAGCATTCTACCAGCCTATCTACCACCTCTGAGCAGCGCAATCAATCGTGACAGTGTACCCAAGAGTTTGAATATGATTTGATCATTGTGTACCTTCCGAAAGGGGTTTGCACAGTTCATGCTGATCAGGATAATCTTGCAGCGTTGAAGTTTAGTGACTTCAACCTCGAGGACAGGAAAGTTTACAGTATGCTCGCCCCGCATAAGTATCTGACCCGGACTAAGGAAAGAGCACAAAGGTTATCACGTAGTCATGGACCCAGAACCTTGCACAGTCCACCCTATTGAACGTCATGAAGATTCTGCACTTCAGGCGACACCAGGAGGTGAATGCATGTGTCAAAATGCTACTATCGTGTTACCATGGGGGTTACTTGTGGTTGAACCACCACATCACTGTGGATCTGACATTGATCCATTGGATCATCGGACTCAGCATACAAGGCTCTGACCCATAGTATTTTTACCCTGGAAAGACCTCAGACCGAGCATTAACACAGAGAATCAAAGAGACTTATGGAGATGTCGAGAAGGGCATGCGAGGCTACAAGGTAGCCTGACGCAGTCGGCCCTCAGGACACGACCGCTTCAACCAGGACCTTCTTCTGCTAGGCCCGAAGAGTCAAAATACTCCTCAACCCCCTTTCGGGAGTTCTCAATACCCACAGGTTTCTCTATGATCTCCCCTCTTCAAATTGGGAAATCAGAACTCACTTGCTCACGAGTCCTGCACTCATGGATTCGGGTCTCACAAATCCCCGAAACCCGATGGAGTATCCACTTCGCTCCTTCCTCACCTCCTGTCGGGAATTTCCCTATCGGGAAATCGGCCTTTTCATTGTCAAGAGTCGCTCCCCTTGTGAATCCCCGATTCCCGATTGGCGATGGTCCTCCCGCTATGACGTTAGCCCCTCCGGCTACTCATTTCCCACGTGACCTGTCAGTCCATGAGATCATGTCCTTCACCCTTATCGGGATTTTGGAATTCGTGAGTTCGAACACCGTAGAACCCACGCCTTTGGAATCTTCAATCCTCGACTTTCGATGCCACCTGTCCTTTTCTCCCTGATTCCAGGACCCCACGCTCCCGTAGTGATCTCACGCCACGTGTCCCCGCAGCGATCAACGACTCCTGTTGCATCGGGAAATCAGTAATCATGATTTCAGCAGGCACAAAACTCTTGTCTCCACAAACCCTGATGAGCCGAATATCGATGGCTCTGGGCTCCTCTCTGCACCCTAAATCTTAAATCCTATGCAACTCTCCAAGATCTGGTGGCTAACGGGACTTCGCTAATCTCCTTTGCGAATCCTGGCCGTCGATTCCTCCTTTTCGAGAATTTCTCCCGAATGGTCAAGTGTTCACTTCCTGAACTTTACCCTTCCGAGATTTTCACTTGAAACTCGTTCTCGAGCTGTCCATGCACAACTTCCGGTGCTGTCCCTTGGCGACACCACGAAGGTACTATGCCTCCTGAGCTTTTCTTCGACTTTGATTCTTCAGGGAAACCTGTGCATAACCCTTGCGCTTGATATTCAACCACCTCAAGGGTTGAATACTTCAGACCCTGTGCAACTCCTGCAACAGCAGTCTCTATCACCTTTTCTCAGACTAACAACTGAGACTTCCTCTTCATCCTGCACCTCACTTGCACGGCTACAACAACCCAAGTCAACTCCTGGGAAAATAAGAAATAAATTTCAACTATCGAGCCCTCATCGACGCACTCCTTGCGGATGAATTCAACTACACTCTATGCAGGAATCTCTTGGCTCCGGTAGAGAAACAATCGAAACTTATTCTCTCTCAGACTTCATTTAAAACTTGAAATCATATGCACAGCATAAACAAAGAAAATGCACAACCAGAAAACAAACATTCATGAGCACAACATCAACACAGAGAAAACAACACTGGTCATGAATTTGAATCAGAACTTCATTCTATTAATTCAAAAGCATCTGTACATGGGCATTCTTCACAATTTCTCTGCTTGCTCTTCTCTTCTGAATGCTTGATTCTGAATAATGTTACAATGATACAACGAGGGTTTCTATATCCTTTTTCCCTCTCGAACTCTAAAACTGTTTAATATATTAAATGCCTCATCTACCTAAGGACGAGAGCTTAAAGGCTCAAGGTCCACTATAATATACAAAGGAGCTTTTCATAAATGGTTCATTTATACATTGGCGCATCATCTTAAATGAAAATTCAAAAAAATTTCGGCTAGCCTTGTCCAGCTGTTCGGTGTCTTTTGTGTTGGCTCGCTTGTCTTGGGCGATGCTCCTTGATGAGTTGGTGATGCTCCTGCATCATAGCCTCTATCCAGAGTGGCCCAATGCACCTGTCTTGTCAATTGATTGTAGGAAAGCTAGTTCGCAAGAACCGGCCCACCCAAGTGACCAGATTTGTAGTTGACCTCGCAAGAAAGTACACGGAGGGCCTACAAATGAATTGGGCAAAGTACTTAGTGAACCAGTTGGAACTGGACTGCATGGAAGTGCAGGATCAAGTATATGAGTTCCACTTCAGTTGGATTCTCATCCTGATCGCTTTCGTCGCATGGGAGATGCCAGAAGATGCAACCTTCCCAGACATCGAGCCCTTTGAACCTCTGGCCGCAAAGTTCAGTACGTTGTGGTACTCGAATGATATGAACAATTAATGGCAATCAAATGTCGTCTTCCACACATATTACAACCAACTGAAGATCGGCATCCAGTCTACACCTCGCATAACCCTGAACACACTCCAAAGGTTCATGCCCTTGATGAAATTCAACGCGAACCGTCATTTCATCTATATTACAGCACGCGTTGATGAGCACAAACAACAACTGCAATCATATTAGAAACTGACGAAGGATGACTTGGAAGAAATCACCAAGGAGTGGTTGGTAGACCTCCTCATTTCAGTAGACCCCACAGAGATCTCTTATATAGATAGTCTAGAACCTATGCATGATACACCTGTACCCAGCAAGACAAAGAATCCTGAAGAGCCTCAGGATATAGACAGTACTTCAGTAAATAATGCATCCATCTCACATGAGAAAGGAGGTTATGGCGGAGAGCTAAATGGTGTAGACATTGAACAGAAGAAAGGTGAGGATACACCGCCTAGAGACGAGGAGGACCCATCAAAGAAAATGAAGGTTTCCCTGCTGAAGCCTTTGTCCAGGAAGAAAGTGAAAGAAACCAGGACTAAATTTGAGACCACCCTAACCTAAGACGACTTTGAATTCATCGTCACTGCACTAAATGATGCTTCGCAGGAGATAGTAGAGAAAAAAGATATTGTGGGTTGAAAATGGTAGTCGGGCGTAGAATTTTCGTGGGGAAAT
The DNA here is from genome assembly GCA_900067695.1 of Picea abies. Lineage (NCBI taxonomy): Eukaryota > Viridiplantae > Streptophyta > Pinopsida > Pinales > Pinaceae > Picea > Picea abies. Next base: position 6,621 of record CBVK0101916969.1, read on the forward strand.
GAATTAGAGAATTGGGGGGATTTGGGGGTAAATCCTCATATAAATCATCCAGGAACCATGGGGGAGTAGGGAGTGCCTCAGGTTTCGGTGAGAGGATATGAACCACATCAAGTGATGGGGTAGGGGTACTCACTGGTTCTGCTGGAGGAGGGCATGTAGGATTTTGAATAAGGGCCAGTTGACGATGCCCGTATTCAATGATCATAGGTCATTGATATGTGACATGATCAAGTGATTCGCATAGAGAGCAAGGACATATCATACGTTCGTTGATTGAGGTCCTGACATAATGGATGTCGGTGACATGTGTTGGGGTGGGTTCTTGCTGAAAGATTTGGCGTACGGTTGTTAGCGTCTGTCGGAACTGAGGTAACGCTAGACAATGGTGTGTATAATGGCCATATTCTGAACAAATGGAGAATGTGAATTTGGTTCGCAGTCCTTTGCTACTTGTGTTCTGAGAGATAGCGGAAGTATTGGAGGAAGTGACGAGCGGTGGTGGTGCTCGAGGGAGTTGAATGAGATTATGTAACTCGGGGAGAGATGGGCACTTGTTGGTGGGGTGTCTTTTCTTTCTCGCATAGTGCACAAGGAGGTTGGACATGTGGGGGAACTGGAGCGGTGGTCTCCTTCTTTTTCCGTCTGCCCCCAGTTATAGCAGGGATGCTAGTGAGTGGGAGTGTGGGTGGGATGGTGGGGGTGAGTATGGGAATATGCATCAGGATTCCTTCTGTTTGGGGAGGGAGGGATGGTTGAGGGACCATCTCAGGTGGATGTAGATACCATACTAGGATTTCCAACACCATTTTAGGAAGGGTGAGCATTGCGGCTACTTGGAAATCTTGTACACCCGGTGGGGGTAAAAGAAATGGATTTGGGTAATGGCTTGGGGGACTGTTTCCCAAACTAGGATATGGCCCTAGGGGAGGGGAAGATTAGGAATGGGTAGAGCTGAACAAGTTCGAGGATATTCCTGAGGGAGGAGTTATGCGACAAGTGGGATGTCAGGGATGAAAGAGGCCTCGGTGGGAGGGAGAGTATCTTCAGTTGTCATTCCTTTGGTGGAGATGACACATACTTGTGCTGAAGGATGGATGAGTGGTGGTGCTCTGTGGTATGTCCCTAGAAAGGATGGGTCCTTAAAAATTTCGGGGCCCATCTCGATGGGTGGATAGAAACCTAGATTAGTGTGGACAAAAGGAGGATGTTGTCGATGTTGGATGAAGGGTTAGGCTCATAATGTGATACCTGATCAATGGTAATGATCTTTCTGTTATGGGAAACATCATGGTTTGGAACATAGAAGAGGCGACTGCCTTCATAGCATACATGTAGCTACGACCAAACAAAATATTGTAATCGAGTGGGGCATCGATAACCTCAATGTCAATAAGAATAGTTTTTCCCTCGAGTTCGATGGGGACATTTTGGAAGAGCCCCTCGGGAGATGAGGGTCGTCCATCGTAAGCTCTCAGAGTAATAGCGGATGGTATTAGCTCTGGAGAGCCAAGTTTCTGCCATATGGTTTTGGACATGATGCATGTGGATGCACCTTCGTCAATGATGCAATGGTGAACTGTGATGTTCTGGATTTTAACCAGTATTTGAAAAGAAACTAGAGCGGGGAGACGGGGTTCTCCACTATCGATATCAAATGTGATGAGACGAGTATCGGCAGGGTCGACTACCCCCAGAGTGGAAAGTAAGGACTTCCGTTGAGTAGGACAGGTTTGAAGAACTTCTAAGACTAACATGGCAGCGGGCGATTGGGCCAAGTCATCGACCAGACTATAATTGCAGGCTACCCTATCTTGAGGGTTGTGGACATTCCTGCGCAATGGGATGCGAGGGATGCGAACAAGTGTTTCAGTATTAGGGCACGGGATCATCAACGGTGGGCCAGTCGTGACTGGGGTGGCCTCCGAGGTAGTGGGAGTCAAGTTAGAGGGTGCGTTGTATTGATGACTGTGCATTTGTAGAAGTACTTCTTCCTCACTAGTGAGGAGGATAGTTTGATTTGCAGAAGTGTCTAGGTTGTGATATGGCTCTGTCTATGGTGGGGTAGGTTGCATCCCTTGTTGGGTGTTCATCACCCCTTGATGTGGTATGGGGTTTCTCAACACGGTCGGGGGTGGGTGCTGCACATATTTTTGTGGGGCCTGCTGGGGGGGAGGCGGGGCTGGTAGACATGGTCCATTACCAGATTCTTTCATCCATTTGAAGTCTACGATTTGGGGGAAATGGTGAGCATATTGGCCATACTCACTGCAAAGGGCAAAGGGAAAGTTTGTCTGAATACAGTTGTTGTTCTTTCCTTGGCATTTGTTGTTATTGCCCCCTTGGGAGTTTTGGTTCCCCTGGTTCTGGTTTCCCCCTACAGGTTGGTTCTGCTGGGGTTGGTTCTGGTTTCCTCCTGGTCCAAGATTATTATTGTTTTGGTTTTTACCTTTCTTTATGGAATTGTTTGACTGATGGGATGGATTAACCGTATTCATATGTTCAAAATTTTTCTACTGCTGAACAGGAGATGATTGAAAAAAATTAACCCCAGCATGTGGTTGTCCTTGTGGTCAAGGAATAGGTTGGGGGGGACTAGGAAATGGAAAGTACGAATTATGTTGTGGTAATGATCTGTAGGATGCATAGGAAGGCATGGTGTAAGCAGAGGTGGAGGGGGTACCGGAACTAGGTTGAGCTACGGGGCGTATTGTGGGTGTTGATGGTGGTCCGTTGGTGGGCGAACGAAAGGTCAAGGGGTATGGTTTTGGATAAGGGGGAGGGATATAATAAGGGGGTCCATCGTATGTTTGTGGATATTGAGGGGTTCCATACATTGGTGGTTGTTGGGGATGTGAATTGTGGTGTGTAGTGGTACTAATCAATCCATCTGCTGAGTGAAACATCCCAGGTTTGTCCTGTCTGAATGGCACGGGTCTCGGGGTGTCAAGTAGTACTGTATACAGGTACCCAAACTGTGATTAAATGAATTCAAATTGTTGGGCCTTGCTAATGGCTTCTTCTTCAGACTGGGGAAAAGTGGCGGCCAAATCTTTGGCAAGGAGGGAAACAGGTGATTTGAGGAACCAATTGAGACATTATTGTAGAGTAGCTTCAGCTTCGCAGAGATTATGTTGCCAATGGCATTCATGAATGTGGTCAGTGATGTGCATGGCAGAGGTTTGTTTAAATTCTGAGAGTAGTTCGAGGTCATTGTCATGATGAATTGGTAGTTGAAAGAAGGTCAAGAATGCTTTGGCCAAGAATTCAAAGGTCACATGGGACTCATATTTTTCTTCTACATACCACTTAGCTGATGGGCCAGTGAGTGTACGTTGAAATAACCTCAATCAGACGGAATCATCCATGATGTTGTTTGAAGAGCACCATAAGTGAAAGGTCATGACATGGTTGGCGGGATCGTCTCCCAGTTTTCCTTCAAACTTGGGGATGTCTGAAGGTAGTTTGGTAGGCATTGTTGGCCATGTGGGGTTGTGAAATATAGGATCATTGGTGAGTTTAGTCAGATCCGGTATGTTGAGGAAAGCCAAGAATGGCATTTGAGGTGGTGGCGGAGGATTAGTTCTAGCCATGGTGTGAGTGTTTTGTGTACGTGACCCTTGAGGGGGACTAGGTGGGTTTGTACTTCCCCCTTGAGAAGAAGTTGGCCCCCTACTTCCGTGGAAAGGAGAGTGTGGGGATGTTTGACCTTGGCAAGTGGAACTAAGAAAAGTGGAACCTGTTAGCGACATTTCTTGTCTTGGGCAAAAGGTACCCAGGTCTGCAGGATGAACGGGAAACACCCAAGCGTAGCAGCAGAAGGATCTCTTCTCCAGTTACGAGTCAAGCGAGAGGACAAGGTTTTGTTGTCGGCATCCGAGATCCATCCACGAAGCAGATCAACAGTCATCGGGATTTCGGGGCTGCCAAGTTACCCGATATATAGCGTAAGAGAAAGCGCCTATATTTTAAAGCTAAGTCTAGGTCGTCTGATCCATTGACACGTGGTGCAAGATCTGGTCACATCGGCATATCGACATTCGGGAGTTCGAGGGGTAAAATTCCCTCGTCATTTCACATCTCGAAACCTCGAACCCCTAAATGATGATAAGCGATTTTCAAAGTCAAGCTCACGGTCTTAGCGCCAGGTCACATCAAGCAAGCCTGCAAATGGGGGCATCCCCCTTTATAATAACGTACTATTTGGGTTGTTCATCTAAAGGACGCGTGGCGCACATCCATGTCACGTCGGCATTCAGGAGTTCGAGGGGCAAGCGCTCCTCATCACTTCACTTCTCGAAACCCCGAACCCCGAAATGCCGATGGCGCCTAGAATCGGGCCCGTGGTTTTGGCGCCTGGTCGTAAGGGAACAAGCCTAGAGGAGGGGCACTAATGTTTATCATTTGGCCACTCGGGTCCCAAAGCATTGAATTGAGTTTCAAAGGGGGGGGGCACTGTGTTCTTCAGACATTGATTCGACGTGATCTAAATCCCAAAACCTGCTGGGAATAAATGAAGAAGAGAGAGGGTGGTTGAAACCTCGCCTCACTCATTTATTGCAAAGTATGGAGGTTCCGGCAGACAATCTACCTGAGACGGTCCTGTACACTGATTTTCTCCAAAAGGTCATGGTCGGTCCTCATCTGACCAGAGAAGTCTACACACGCCATTTTGTCTCTTAATGGCTCAGCTACTTCCCTTGCAGGAGCCATACGCAGTGAAGGTGGCATATGAAAAAGAATAGCCATCCGAATTTGGCCAAGGGGACACCAAGTATTGGGTGCACGATCGGCCAGAGTCTGCATGCGCAGGGTGTCAGAAGCCATGCAGACGTAATTCTTCAATGAAGCATCTTGTTTTTGCATCAGACATCAGAGCCCTTAAAGATTGCTACTGTGCACCTGGCGACTCCACTGTGGAGACTCCAGTGTTTCCACATCACTGTTTCAACTGTGACTACTATTAGCACACCTAAAAGCTGACCCTAAGGAGCTTTCTCGAGAAGGTTTCAGCAGCTGCTTTCTCAGCCTGAGAAGCTTCTTGGGGTAACGACGACGTTAAGATCTGGTCTTTGATGGTGAACAAGGACCAGGCACATTTGAAGCTGCGCATCTTACAAATGAGGAACTAGAATGAAATGGTGAAGAGAATCCAAAGCACATTCAATCTAGAGGTGATATGAATGGCTAAGTGCAATGGTGATAACATGCTCTTGATGAGGAAAGAGGATCCTCCAAGAGAATATCAGCAGCATAACAATACAAATGAATTCCTTGAAAATGTAGTGCACCCATGGCCTCCTTTTATAGCATAACTTTGAGGCATTTTTCAACCAGCTGTTAGTGTGAACAAGGGGCCATTTGTGGCACCCTTAGGTCTTTGACCAGCCACCTAGCGAGATTCAGCCGAGATTTGGATGTCAAATCAACTTGGAAGCTGAACCAAAAGTGGGTGGGAGGCCAACCAATATCATAAATGAGTCGTTTTGAGGGATGCGCGGTTTTTTGCATCCACAGTCGCGCATCGTGCTCTTGTGCGCTTTTTTCTGCGTTTCTGAATGGCGCATGTGTGCGTGCTCCCTGTGTAGTCTTGGCGCATGCTGATTTTATTGTTGATTGTATAGTTTTGGGCCTTTTGGAAATACATTTTTGGTCCATGGGTGAACTAATGGTTGTTTGGAGATGTTGGATTCCTGTAACCATTTGTGGACGAAATTTCAGTGATAGCAGTATGGAAGGCATTGGTGAAATCTAGAACTGCTTGGCCCCTCTCTTGTTGCAGTGTGGTCCATCTCATATACTGGTCCTCATAGTTGCCAACATGGTAATATTGTTCCTTTACCGCGTCCACAAAAAAATCCAAAGTGGGATCCACCCCATATATTTCAGACTCTTATGTGGAACTTTGCTCCCAGTAAGTTTCCCACCAATGTTTGACATGGGGGAGAGCTTTAAGGAGTACGAAGGTAATATTTTCCCTATCGAAAAATTGGTGAACATAGAAATAACCTTCTAGAAGAATTAACCATTTGTCTGGGGAATCCACACCTATTTGACCTTCAAATACGGGAATATCAAAATTAACTTGTACCTTGGAAGGAGAGGTACTTCCAAAGTGGTTGTTTGATGAATATGCACCTATTGCTATCAACAGTTGTTGAAGGATGTTGGAAAAATTCTTCATCATTTCGTCCCTTTGTCACGTGAGAGTTTTCTCAAGCAACAGATTGATAGAATCAATTGCTCTGTCATTTTTCTTTTCTTCCGCCATGGAGGGGTTCTTGGGTGTGTGAGAGAGGTTTTATTCAAGAGATACAAGCTCGAGACCCAACTTTCTATACTCAAAACTCATCGGGGACAGGTGCTAGAAAAAAAAACGATCAAGACTAGTTTGCTCTGATACCATTGATCCAAATTATTTTTGGCACGAAATGAAAGCGGAGATATAATAAAGAAATGTACAAAGATATCTCGGATGTCCAATAATATAACAAAAATGTATCATAGATGGAACCATGAACACATAGATACAGTAATACACAATTTTCTATTAATGAGTGAAAATGTACAAACACTGTAAAAATACAGAGTGAAAGAATCGCTAGAATGGTGAAAACTTATCTCTGAGAAGAGATGTGACGGCTACTCGCATTCGCAAGAAGATGATGTTTACAATGAGGCTCCAAAGGAATTTTTATCATAAATAAAATCCAAAACCCTAACCCCGGAAGATAAAAATCCACCAGTTTTGTGGACCCAGTTTTGGGTAGTTTGGTGTATCAACTTCCGAGGGGCATAACTTTGGCATGTGATCTTTGTTTGGGGCGCACGATAGCTCGTTGGAAAGGTATCCACTTTAATAAAAACATTTTTATTAAAGGGAACATTGAAATATTTTTTTATTAACATCTTTTCAAATATTACATGTCAACTCCATGTATATAATGGAATAAATTACACATCAAAGCTCATCTCAAGCAATAATTATATTATGCATTATTTTATATTGTAATAAATCGATGATAAATAATTTTGAAAAATATTTATTCCATATAAATTTTATTATATTTATAATTTAAAATTATAAATGTAAATTATCAAAACTCATCTCAAGAAATAATTATATTATAATAAATTGATGAGAAATAAATTTTAAAATATATTTATTTTATATAAATTTTATTATATTTATAATTTAAAATTATAAATGTAAATTATCTATAAATTTCATTATATTTATAATTTAAAATTATAAATGTAAATTATTAAAACTCATCTTAAGCAATAAATATAATGCATTTATAATTTAAAATTATAAATGTAAATTATCAAAACCCATCTTAAGCAATAATTATATTATGCATTATATTGTAATAAATTGATGAGAAATAAATTTAAAAAAAAAATATTTATTTTATATATAAAAAAGTATATTTATAATTTAAAATTATAAATGTAAATTATCACTCAAGTAATAATTATATTATGCATTATATTGTAATAAATTGATGAGAAATAAATTTTAAAAAATATTTATTTTATATAAATTTAATTATATTTATAATTTAAAATTATAAATGTAAATTATAAAAGCTCATCTCAAGCAATAATTATATTGTGCATTATATTATAATAAATTGATGAGAAATAATTATTATGCATTATATTGTAATAATTATATTATGCATTATATTGTAATAAATTGATAGCTGCCAAAAAAATTTTTTTTTGCTATATATATCTTCTTAGCATTAATATATGGTATCTCCATCCAAATTAAGTGATTCAAAGGATATTTTTTATGAAGAGGGAGGTGATGAGAGATGGATAAAATTGATAATAATAAAAAAAAAAACATTTTTATTAAAGTGCACATTGAAATTTTTTTTATTAACATCTTTTTAAATGTTACATGTCAACTCCATGCCGATAATGAAAAAAATTACAAATCAAAACCCATCTCAAGCAATAATTATATTATGCATTATATTGTAATAAATTGATGTTATATAAGTTTTAAAAAATATTTATTTTATATAAATTTTATTATATTTATAATTTAAAATTATAGATGTAAATTATTATAAGAAAACAATTATTTAATTTTTTATTTCAAATCATTTTTAAATTAAGACATTGATAATTTTTTAATTTTAGAAATTAATTGAATTTTTTAAAAATAATAAATTATGATTATTAAAAAAAAAAAAAAATTGATTATATACTTTTGAGAATATTGACAACGATTTTAATCTCTTCATCTCAAAAACAAAGATAGATTGTATATTTGAAAATAAATTTCAAAGGAAAAGAATGATTGTTTTGATTTAAAAAAATTAGAAAATAAAACAAATTTTATTAAAGAATTAATTTAAAGTTTGTGTATATTAATAATCAATTAAGTAAATTGGTAAAATTTTAAAATTTATATATTTATGGTGAATTATTTAAAAAATCCAAAATTTACATATTATTGAAAGTTAAAACAATTAGTTATAAATTAATACATGGTTTACAAATTTTAGTATATTTAGTTTAAATAATTTGAATACCAAATTAATTTATGGTTTAAATCATTTTAAATGTATTTAGTTTTAAATAATTTGTGTGTTTTTTTTAAATAATTTTAAAGTGATTTTTTTATCTTTCCTGGTTAAGTCCATAGATGCTCTATAGTCTAGTATAGACAGATATTCATAGAATACAATGCATTAAAATAATAAATAATAATAATAATAAAATGTTATGTATATATATTGGATGAATAACCACCAGTTTAAATCCATATCTATTTAATAAAAAATAATATTAATCAAAGTAATTTCAACTGAAATAAATGCTCTATAGTTTAGTATAAAAAGATATTGATAGAATACAATGCATTAAAATAATAAAAAATAATAATAATAAAATTTTATGTATGTATTATATAATAAATATAATAACTACCAATTTAGATCCATATCTATTTAATAAAAAATAATATTAATCAAAGTAATTTCAACTGAAATAAACCTTAAAATTAATATGAAAAATTAACTAAAAAGTTAATTTTCTTTATTAGATATTCGAATCTGGATAAAGGTAAAATATATGCATCGGTTAATGAACTGATTTTATAAAACTACAACTCCATTGTCAAGCAATCCCCTCACTTAATACTCTCGAGGAGACTCGACTTTATTACAAATTCCAGCTATTGGAATGTCTTATATTTTCTTCCCTGTAAGGTTGACGGCTACATTGACCAACCTAAATTGCAACAAGTATACTAAGAGACATGTCTTTATTACAAGTTCTAACTGCACGCACTACCAAGACAAATACATATAAAAGTTAAGGCACCTACATTCACCATGCTAAATTTCTAATAATTGACAAAGAGCACGGCTTTATTACAAACTTCAATTGCACGCGCTACCTACACAAATATATAGAAACTTAAGGCGGGTAAGGCGGTAACGGCCCATAAGTCGCGCGGGAGCCAGGCGGCTGACCGCCATCGCCATAGCCGTTCTTAGTACTAACCAGGCGGCGAACCATATCCGCTATAATCCTTCCAGAATAGTACTCGCCATCGCCACCTCTACCAGAACCCGAACGCCGGTAGCCACTCCCGGTAGCACGGGAAGCCTCGCTGTGGCCATATACATGGCCAGTACAGAGAAACAGACTCAAAGCAAGCACAAATATGCAGAGAAATTTAGTCATGCTGGTCGCCATTATCGATTATATCTACGATATTGAGCCTCGGGCAGAGCTAGTTTAAGCGCTGATGAGATGGAGAGAAGTAGCGTTTCATATTTATAGACGGAAATTTCTTCCGTCATTATGCTGAAGCTTCAGCCACAAATGATTTATCGGACTCTTTGCATGATGCGCTCCCATATGCTTGTGGTTCTGCACTATCCGTTGAAGTTGATTGGCTTTCATCTTTGATGCCGTCCACATATCCAGTTGGTATCCATCCTTGTCCTGTTTCTCAAGTTTGCCGCGTTAGACCAGTTACGATGTTGTTGCCGTCCACATATCCAGTTGGTATCCATCTAAAGTTCACAATGTTGTTGCTGTCCACATATCCAGTTGGTATCCATCTAAAGTCCACAATGTTGTTGCTGTCCACATATCCAGTTGGTATCCATCCTTGTCCTGTTTCTCGAGTTTGCCGTTAGACCAGTTAGGAGTCAAAGATGCAACTTGTAAAGTCCACGAAGTGGGTGAGCGCGACCATAAATGTGTAGCTATCAGGATCTCAATTGTGTTGTTTCTCGAGTTTGTCATCAAAGACATAAGCTTGCACAATTCAAAGACGCAAGCTTGCAAATTGCGACTCGCGAGTCAAAGACTCAAACTTGCACAGCTATCGTGATCTCCATTGTCTCGTTTAAAACTTGAAGGTAGGCCACCTACTCACATAAGTCATGAGAGAATAATGGAGCCCCTTTAATTTCCCTGTAGAGAAACCCACCACCTTAACTCCCTCAACAACGAACTTTAATGCTTTGACGCTTGTGCCAACCTTTGATTTGACTGGAATGAGTGTGCACTTAGCTATCCCTCCTTCGAAGCTTGTTGCTAATCCCATTGTTGTTTTCTCTAGGCCGAGTACTGTTGATTCTCAGGGTAGGAAGGAAGTTAATAGTGGTTGTCACCAGACTCACGTTTTTAAACCTTTCACTGCTGCAAAGTCTGTTCCTCGGAGGAAGACTACTGCAAAAACCTAGATTCCCAACCGCTCACATTGCAGGATGGTTTTGGGGGATGACTTGGGCTTAGAGGAGGCACTTAATCTGTCACTAAGCGCTTTGGTGGGTCACTTGTCTTACCACTCCCGATACACTACGCCTATTTTGGAGTGGGTTCGACGGTCCTGAGTCCCATTGCTGGGATATGAACCGATGGTCTTGTTTCTCCCGAGAGGTCTTGTTTCTTCGCCGGAGGACTCTTCAAAAATCCTGGAAACACTCTGGATTTTTTATGAGGGGAACTTGATGCTCAAGCGTTGGAGGTTTAGTTTTGATCCTGTAAACGACTATTTTCAACACATGCATCTTTGGGCCCTGCTCCCTGGTTTACCCTTAAATCTTTGGAACGAGAAGGCTTTGTCTGCTATTGGTAATGCACTTGGCCGGTTTATTAAAGTTGATGAACAGCGGTTGAAGGCTCCCGAAAGAAGGCTGGGGAAGATCCTGGTTGCAGTGGACATACACTTGGGTCTCTTGGAGTCAATAGACATACAGTGGAGTGGTCACACTATCTGCCAAAAGTTGGATTACTTGGGATTACCTTTTAGATGTACTTTTTGTCGTAAAACTGGCCACCTGTGAAACGATTGTCAGGGTTTTTCAGAGGAGGAGGAACCCGAAAAATCACGACTCAGGAACAATTACTGTTGTGATTCGTCGGGTGTTGACTCCTTTGCTCATGCAATAGACAATAATGATGGTGTGGAACCTTCAATTCTTGCTGCTCCGGACTCAGTTACTGGTGAGTTAAAAGTTCTTTGTCCTTCATTTTATTTTACGCTTATAGCTTGGGAAAGGGACTCTCTGGACTCCATTACTCCCTTGGTGGTTGGTTTAGCTCCTCCTCATCCTCCTCCGAAGTATAGAGAAGTCTCCTCCTCTTGTGAGACTATTCCCCAACCCGCGGTGAGGGATAAATCAGTTACCAGTCTTGAGTTGGTGAACTCTTTCCCTTTAGTGGAAAGACTCATTATTGTCTCGCCTTCGGGAAACTCGTCTCCCTCGGGAGGCTTACGGACTGAGGTTGCGACAAACTGTCTGGAGACCAATGATGGGTCTAGTGAGGAGGAGCGGGATTGTTCCCTACTTTTGGGATACTGAGAATTGGAGCCTAGTGAGTGCTCCTTGGGGGAGACACTGGAGTCCTTTATGTTGTTGCACCGTGAGGTTGATATCCCCCGCTCGCTTCCCATCTTTCAAGGGAGGAATGTTTATAATTATGGTGGTCCGGGACACTCTGGGCAGTTACATAAGCCTGGGGGTGATCTGGGATCAGATTTCTCCCAGTCAAAAGGCCCGGGTTTTGAGACTTCTCCCATCAAAATGTAGAGTGCACGTAAGAAAGCCTCTGGTTCACTTCCTGCTATAGTGTCCCTTCCTACTTCTATGACTGACATTGGGGCGCTTAGAGGCATGAAAGCCCTTGCTAGGGCTAAACCATGATCTTACTTACCTTAAATCTCATAGGGGTGGGGGGCACCCTGAAAGCAGCCTCCATGCACAGATTGTTGCGTAAGACCCATCCTAATATTATCTTCTTACAGGAAACTCTTATGGATGAACAAAAAACACGATTGTTTATGTTATCCTTTTGTCCTGGCTAGTTATCGTGTGCAATTAGTTTTGTTGGAACCTCCAGAGGGTTATTGGTTTCGTTGGATCCAAATAAGCTTGCTCTGAATCCTTTTATGTGATGTGGAGGTATTTTGTTGTCAGGTACTTTACTGGAGAATAACAGTCAGATTAACTTGCTCAATGTTTATGGGCCTTGTAGCAAAAGGAAAGCTTTATGGGAGCAGGTGGCCAATCGAGGTTTGTTGGCTTCTAATAATTTGATTGTTGCGGGCGATTTTAATCTCACTACTAGAGTCAATGAGATATGGGGAGCTTCGACACATTTGGACAAATTGACGGGTTTCTTCAAAGACTTGTTACAGGCACATCGTTTAGTGGATATGCTCCCAGATGTCCGGGTCCCGACTTGGAGAAATGGCAGTGCAGGGGCTGACTGCATTGCCAAGAGATTGGATCGTATTTTCGCTGCGGAGAATATTTTTTGTCAATCGAGTCGCTTCAGATCTTGGGTGGAGTACCAATACATTTCGAATAACGCTCTAGTGGTTGCACAATTTGAATTTCAACATTTCCCTACGACCTACCCTTTTAAATTTAATTCATCCTGGTTGAAGGAAGTAGAGTTTATGAATTTGGTTAAAGAGGTCTGGTTGGATCAAGGATTTTTAATGGAATCTGATATCCAACTTAGATTTGTGTGGAAGCTAAAAGAGCTAAAAAAATTGACTAAAACATGGGCTCGCCTTTAGAGAAGTGAAAAAATCCTTAGATTAGATAAGTTGGAGGAGGAGTTGAGTTCAGTTCTCCATTCGATCCCGCAGGATGGGAGGGACTCGATTTCTGATTGTCTTACAAAAAATTTGGAAGCGGAACGTAATTCTTTATTCCTCCTTGATGAAGAACTATGGAGACAAAGGAGCAGAGCAACCTCACTAAAAAGAGGTGATCATAATACAAGGTATTTTCATAATTATGCTACTGCCCAAAGAAACAAGAAACATATTTGGGAGATTCTAGACGAAGATGGACATTCTCACAGGGGGAAAGAAACTCTAAAAAGTGAAGCTATCAGACACTTTAAAAGTTTGTTTGAAATTGGCATTCCTCCTTCCTCAGTGGACCAAGCTTACACAACTAGTCTCTTTTCTCACTTTGCAGATAAGAAGGACACTATTCTCCTTAATCGGCCATGCCCTAAGTTAGAGATTTGGGAGGTACTAAAACATTATTCCAAAGACAAGAGTCCAGGCCCTGATGGTTGGACGGTGGAATTCTTTACTCAGTTCTTCGATTTACTTGGTGATGATCTGCTAGAACTTGTGGACGACTCCATGATCAGAGGAAAGGTCCAAATTTCCTTAAACTCTACTTTTATGGCACTGATTCCAAAGGAAAATAAGCCTACGACCTTCGGTGACTACAGACCCATCCCGTTATGCAATTTATGTTATAAGTTGATCGCGAAGGTGATAGCAAATAGAGTAAATCCTATTCTCTCGAGGTCATTGTCAAGCGAGCAACTCGGCTTATTAAAAGGAAGGAAGATCTTGGACGCTATTGGGATGGCACAAGAATGTCTTCACAGTATTAAACTGAAAAAGCTTCAAGCACTAATATTAAATATGGATTTAAAGAAAGCTTATGATTGTGTAAATTGGGATTTTCTAAGATTGATTCTAATTCAAACGGGGTTCAGCTTGCTCTCTATAAACTCAATCATGAGTTGTGTTGTCAGTTCTTCCTTTGTTGTTCTTATAAATGGGGAGGCATCTTCCTTATTTCGTAGTGATCGTGGTCTTAGGCAAGGTTGCCCCTTGTCTCCCTTATTATTCATTCGTATTATGGAAAGTTTTAGTTTGTTGCTGAAAAAATCCCAGAATGAGGGAAGCTTGTCGGGGGTGAAGGTTTCTAGGATTGTTTAAATCCTCCATTTGTTTTTTGTGGACAACATACTAATCATGTCAAAGGCCTCCTTGGAGGAGTGGATGAAGATAAAATCACTTCTGAAGTTATTTTGTGGTGCCCTGGGCTTGAAATTCAATTTGTATAAATCTACTTTTCATCATTCGGGTATCCAAAGGGAGTTACTGGAAAAGTTTAAAGAAGTCTTCTCCTTTAATTTTGTTGATTTGGCGGAGGGATTTGGATACCTAGGATACTTTTTAAAAGAAGAAAAATCAAAATTTGATGACTGGAGATGGCTTCTTTCAAAGCTGGAATATAGAATTGGGCATTGGTGCGATAGGTAGTTATCCCTTGGCAGTCGTTGTATTTTGATAAAATCGGTGTTGGAATCATAGTTGGTATACTGGATGGCTCTTGTGGCGGTCCCCAACTCAATACTTAAAAAAATCCGTCATATGATTTATGATTCCTTTGGTTGGGAGGTGGCTCGGCACATCACTTCCATCTTTAAAGCTGGGAGGTGATCGCAAAACCAAAATATTTCGGTGGATGGGGGCTTAGAAACATTTTCCATTTTAATCGTGTGTTGGCTGCAAACTCTTTGTGGTGTGTTTTGACAAAGGAAGGGGTCTGGCACATGGTGATCAAGGATAAATATCTACCCTATTCTTCTATCTGACCATATCTCAGATCGGCTTCGACAGCTAAGCCTTTCGCTTCGTAGACCTGGAAAAACTTATTAAAGTCTCTTCCCCTTATCACTCATTGGTTAAGTTGGTATCCTGGTAATGGTCAATCCATTTTAATAGGCCAAGACAAAATTATGGGTATTGGAAACCCTTCATTTCTTTCACGGGATCTCTTATTAGTTCTGAAAGATAAGAATATCAGGTACCTTTATCAAGCCAGGGCATAGAATTTGGAGGGATGTTTCATTGCACAGTGGAAAAGTAGCTTGGATTTGGGCCTTTCGGGGGCTCTAGAAAATGAATGGAGTTCCTTTTGTAAGGTTTTAATTGGTTCGGGGGTTCATCTCCAACATAGAGAAGACCATCTAATCTGGACTAGTGGTGATAACTCGGGATTACTTTATGTTAACAATGTTTATAATGCCTTACAAAAAACAAATTGGCAACAACAGGTAGTTGGTTGGAGGAGGAAATTATGGTCTTGGGATATTGCATTAAAGATTAGATTTTTCACATGGCTTGTTGTGGAGGACAAAATCCTCACTGGGGATAATCTTATCAAAAAAGGTTGGGAAGGACCAAGCCTTTGTCCTCTATGCTCTCGGGCTCCAGAATCCATCTTGCACCTTTTTGTCAGTTGTTCCTTTACTCTTCAGGTGTGGCAGAAGTTTTACTATGCTCTCCATACTAGCACATCTTGGGAAGGTGACACTTTATCAGATTGTTTCTCTAGATGGACAAAAAAAAAGTGGACCTATAGAACCCTACCCTCCTTGGCCTGCTGGTGCATTTGTCTAGAAAGAAACAAAAAAGTCTTTGAAAACCGTAATCCTTCTTTTCAGATGGTGGTTCAAAAAACCTTGGGGTTACTAAAAACCGTAGAATATAGGGGGTCTCATAATGGAAAGGGTCCTAGGATCTTAAAGACTCATGTTTTTACTTTGCCAATTGTGGGGTGGTTTGATGGTGCAACCCAAGAAAATGGGAATCTAAGTCGGGCATGAGGTGTTATAAGAATCAATGAGGATCTACTAGCTACAAGTGGATTTTTAATTGCGGTCCTGGTACAAATACAAGGGCTAAAATTTTAGGTGCATGGGTGACTTTAACTTTGGCAATCCTCCTGGGATTAGATCAGCTACAAGTTTTTGGTGATTCAAAAGTTGTAATTGAGTGGCTAAATTGCAGGGGAAACTTGAATGCAACTGCTCTCTTGGGATGGAGGGATAGGATCAAGGATTTAATCAAATCCTTCAGTAACATCATATTTGAACATTTACTAAGAGATCAGAATATGGAAGTAGATGCTCTCTCCAAAAAATCTTTGCAAGCTCCAGAAGGGATGGTTACTTTCAACAAATGGATTGAAGGACATGAGAGTCCTTCATACAATCTACAACTCTATTAATGATCCTGACTCTTCCTTTCTGGAGATCG
Source organism: Picea abies (assembly GCA_900067695.1). Lineage (NCBI taxonomy): Eukaryota > Viridiplantae > Streptophyta > Pinopsida > Pinales > Pinaceae > Picea > Picea abies. The sequence continues at coordinate 22,969 of CBVK0101916969.1, forward strand.
TTTTTTGGTTCTTAGAAATCTTTGTACTTCCTTAGTAATTTTTTGTGGTAAACTTTGTTGTTGTTCTTGTAAAGATGCTATCATGTTTTGATGTGGAAGCTATTTGGTATCGACCTGGTACACTTGCTCTTTGTAGAGATGGATGCTTATCTCACCTTTTAGAAGGAACACCTTTTTTGGTGAGGCTTGGAGTTTTTCTTTAGTTTGGAGGGTTATCTCGTCGTTGTTACATGTACATGAAAACACTATATATTTTAATATATTGAGAATTTTTTTGCTGGAAAAAAACCTTCATGCCTTCAACCTCTACTCACATGGGTATCATTTTCCTCTTAATGCAACTCACTTAATAGGTGTGTTTTGTCATTATCCTTCACAATCACCTCCACTCACACTCATGTTCCATCTATTATACATGCTACTTATTACATGTTACCATTCATATTGGCGTAGCCTTACATTATATATCATAGAAAGTAATAAACAATTTTTTTCCTTCCTCTAACCACCATAATAACAAGCCATGTAGTGGTAGAGAGATAAAAAAAGATTCAACGTTACCCGCATTCCATGAGTAGGAATGATCTGGATTATTTTGAGAATGAAATAAAGGCGGAGATATAACAATGAAATACACATTAATATTGCAAGAAACTGAGAGATACAGTAATACACAATTTCTATCAATGAGAAAAATGTACAGAAACTGTAAAAATACAAAGTGAATGAACTCACTAGAATGGTCGCAGCTTATGTTGAAGGGAGTAGTTGATAAGTCAACTTCATGAGGGTACAAAGTGAATGAACTCACTAGAATGGTCGCAGCTTATGTTGAAGGGGGTAGTTGATAAGTCAACTTCATGAGGGGGTAACTTTTGCATACAATCTTTGTTTGGGGTGTATGATAGCTAATTGGAAAGGTCTAGCCGAGAGAAATGCATTTCTACTAGGCCTAGGCCAAAGACTTCGAGTATCACCCAAAAGTGAAAAAAAAAAAAAAAAAAAAAATGAAAAAAAAAAAAAAAAAACCATCATTCAAGGCCTCAAAACGGACCAAGATATTATTATTTTAAATTACCAAATTTTATTTACACAACATAATATTATTACCCATCAAAATTGTGAAATTATATAAATAAAGACTAAATTAATAACTTAAATACCATAAATAAACACTAAATCAATAACTTTAAATGTGTAGATTTTTCAAAAAAATCGTAAGCTTTTTCATACTTTTGAAAATTGAAAAGTCTTCAAAGTCACTACGACTATTTGGTCATTCGACCAAAACCAAAAATAACACGAGGTGGGTTGTGAAAGTCCAAAACGAAAAATCTTGGCCACATATATTCTCAAGAATTAGACTAATACAATTCATGAATAACAATCTTCAGATCTATTTCATATCGGCAGTGCCAACGTTTTTCAGTGAATGATAAATATTGGTGCATGAATTTTAAGCCCAAACCGATCGTGGCACGCTGGGGGCAGTAGTCGATGAGAAGAGAGATGGCAAGTTGGAGGGATTTGATAGCCATGAGCATCACAGTAATGGTCATCTTTGTTTGTGCAAACAGTCATCTGATTGAGAATTATCAGGTCGATATAGACGCACTGCAAGCATTCACCCGCTCTGTCGTGTATGATCCTTATGGGGCTTTAGCCAACTGGGATCATGTTGGCAATCATGTGTGCAATTGGACGGGTGTGAGCTGCCACCCTCATAAACTGCACGTAGATGGGCTAAATCTATACAATAGGAGCCTGCAAGGGACTATTCCTCCACACTTGGGTAATATGTCGTTCCTTGGAGTGTTGAATCTCTCTGATAACCTCTTTTCTGGTTCAATCCCACCCGAATTGGGCAGGCTGCGTCGCTTAAAACGCCTCGAGTTAGCGAACAACAACTTGACATCCTCCATTCCAAAGGCTTTGAAGGGTTGCACGGCTCTTACGGTGCTTGATTTGTCTGATAATCATTTGACGGGGGGCATTCCAAGTGATCTCGATCAATTGCACAAGCTACGATTTCTTCATCTGCCTCGGAACAGACTTAGCGGAAAAGTGCCCGAATCCTTGGGAAATTGTTCTGCGATGGAGAATCTGGATCTTGGATATAACTTCCTCAGTGGCACTATCCCTTCGCAGCTTGGCTTGCTTGCTAGAATTCGCATACTGTTTCTTGCAACGAACCAGCTCAGTGGAGGAATCCCGCCTTCTCTGCTAAATTGCACGGAGTTAGTACAGTTATACTTTTCTAGCAACAGGCTTGCTGGAGAAATCCCGTCGGAGATAGGCAACAAGCTCTGGAATTTAAAATTCGTGCAACTATGGGGAAACGGATTGAACGGTACTATTCCGAAATCCCTAGGAAATTGCTCTCAGCTTTCAGTGCTCGGACTAGATAGTAATTTTTTTACGGGAAGCATACCTCAGGAATTTGGCATGCTGCGACATCTCCAAGAACTTAAACTTTTTGGGAATCGCTTGGTTAGTGCCGAATCCATTCCCATATTTGGAGCACTTTCTAACTGCACCAAGCTGCAAAAACTCGATCTTTGTGAAAATGATCTTAGCGGGGAGTTGACACAGACCATAGGTCAGCTTTCTCCAAATCTGACTTATCTAGATTTGTCTAAAAATCCTTTCACTGGTAAGATACCCCAGGAGATAAGCAACCTCACTGGATTGACAAACTTGAGACTAACAGACAATTTACTCTCTGGAGATCTTCCTTCTGCACTAGGAGGGCTGTCTACTCTTCAGCAGCTAGACCTCTCGGCGAACAACTTGGAAGGTACTATTCCCTATCAATTCAGTCAAATGTGTTAAATATATTGTACCCTCAACAGTACACTGCCAGCAGTACTGGACAATTGTACTTTCTAATTTTGTCTTGCTTGAGCATATATAAGCTCAGCTATTCCCTATTGTTGATGTGCCTTACATTGTAAAGGGATTCTGAGTTCTGTAATTCTTCATACATTTGAATATACTATTCTTTTCTCTCTGCATTTCTCTTTGCTCCACAATTTATCATGGTATCAGAGCTTCAGGTGTAAGACTCTTCACATAGTCGGGAGAGCAACACGATCCTCACAGCGCAGAGCTTACACGCATCTTGAGAGCACGCGACACAGTTTTTTCACAAGGCTTGGAGAGATGGCCGTAATACTCTTTAAAGATTGCCGTAACAAGCTTGCGGAGGAAGCAGAGCGTACAACGCTCGAAAGATCCTGGACGAAGAGAACGTAGAAGAAGAAACCCTAAAGATTCTTGTAATTTTTTCAAGAATCGTCAAAGATTGACGAAGAAAAGTCGGAGGAGGCGAGAAATTTTAAAGAACTCGAAAATTTCCCTCACATCTATTAAAGATTGAAGCACAGAACGAAGAATTCATGAAATTCTTTCAAATCTTTGAAAGATTCACGAATCTTTTCTTTCGCAGGAGAAAATTCCGTTAAATTCGGGAAAGATTGCGTCAAACACGCAAAGAACAGCCATTAAGGCTGCAAAGATTCATCTTGCGAACAGATCCGAGGCGGGAAACCAGTCCAGAAGGGAAGGAGGAGAGCACGGAAAAGGCGAACGCATTTCAGCCGTCAGATCTTGCGCAAAGGACCGACAGCCGTTGGATCAGCGAGAAGGTGCACGAGGTTTAGTCCTCTGCAGTGCACAGGAGTGATTTCGACTTGTGAAGTCGCGAAATCCCGACGTCACCTTGACCGTCCGATCAAGAGACACGTGACAAGATCCTATCCCATCGCAAAATCGGGAATCGGGAGTTGGAGGAGCGAAATAATCTTCTCTCCAAAAAAACTCTGATACGCGAAATCGCGAAATCCCGAAACGATCACAGCCGTCCATCTCAGAGGACAGGTGGCAGCATATCAACGAATCATCATTTCGGCATTCAGGGTTTCAAGTTGTCAAAGAAACTTGACATCGCAACTCACGAAATCGCGATACGCGAAATCCCGATAAGATCTCAGTCGTCCATTTTTTATCGGACACGTGGCAGACATCAAGGGCACCGTCAGCGTATCGGCATTCAGGGTTTCACGTTGACAGAGATTTGGAGCATCGCATGTCGCGATATCCCGAGGACACATCAGGACCATCCATCTATCCTGTACGTGTGGCGTAAATCCGAAAGCTCGAAAAAATCCCGATAATAAAGTTCATCTCATATCGGGATTCGGAAAATCGAGAATCCTAAGAACAAGTGATCGGGTTTTCTTTCCAGTGAAATCCCCGATGCAAATCTAGCCGTCCATCTGTTCAGGATGCGTGGCAGAGATCGAAGCTTTCGGGAAAAGTCCCGATAAGCGACTTCATCGGTTTTTCGGGATTCGACATTTCACGGATCCTGGAGACAAGAGGTCCGGGACATAACCTATCGCGAAATCGCGAGGAGAGATCACGACCGTCCATCTGTTGAGGACGCGTGTCGCAGATCGGAGCCATCGGGAAAAGTCCCGATAGGACAGCGCCATTGAAAAATCGACGATCGCGGAACCGAGGAGACAGACAACCTTGACATAAAAAATCGCGAAATCCCGATTCACGATATCCCGATACGATCTGGACTGTCCGATCACTGCAGATCTGGACCGTTGAAAAGTCCAAAGGTGATTTTTTCGCATTTCGACGATTTGTAAGCCAAAGAAACGGGAAAAACCCGTAGCGCTTTAAAAGAAAGACGCGTGGTCACATTGCAAGGAGACCAAAGGGCCAATTCAAGCCCGATAAGCTCCCCTCGGCCATCGGAAATCGACATTTCTGAGATCGGAGGTAAATACGAAATTTTTCCCTCTATTTTTTCTGAATTTTTTTTATATATGGCATCGTCTAGCAATCTAGGACCGACTCAGGGTCCGATTCTTCTTGGTAAGAATTATGAATTTTGGTCTCTTCGAATGAGATCATTCCTGCAAGCACAAGAATGCTGGGAACCAGTGGATCTTGGCTATGTGGAACCAGATCCGGCCGCCCTCACTGCCATGAAAAATGCTCAGAGAATTGCTCAGGCAACTCTGAGGACCAAAGAAAACAAAGCAAAATTCTGGATTCAGAACTCTGTAGATGACTCGATTTTTTCGAAAATCACAGGCGCTGGTACTTCCAAACAGGCCTGGGACATCCTCAAATCTTCCTACCAAGGAAATGACAGGGTGAAAACAGTTAAACTGCAGTCATTATCGACACAATTCGAGACTCTCAGGATGACAGAGTCTGAAACTATAGATTAGTTCATGACCAGAGTCATGGGGATCATCAACCAGATCAGACTCATTGGTGAAATGATCACTGATCAACAAATAGTTGAGAAAATTCTCAGAAGTTTACCCACGAAATTTGAAATGGTTGTAACAGCCATCCTTGAATACAAGGACCTGTCAAGATTTTCAACAGATGAACTAATTGGTTCTCTGGTGACACATGAGACAAGACTACATCTCACAGATGAGTCAATCTCCAGTGCCTTCCAGACTCAATTCTCATTCAGAAGAGGGAAAGGCAGAGGAAGAAGTAGAGGAAGAGGGAACAATCAAGGTAACCCTCATACCACTGGAGGAAATAGACAACAATATACAAATCAGAATTTCCAAGGTCACAGAAATCATCAACAAAATCAATAGCAGAATTTCTAGCCTCAAAGAGGCAGAGGGAGAAGGTCTAATGAAAAAACTAGCATACAATGCTATTACTGCAAAAAGTATGGGCACTATGAATCTGAATGCAGGAAGAAGCAGGTAGATCAACTCTCAGGCAGAGCACATGTGTCAAATCACAAGGGAGAAAACTCAGAAGGTATGTTTCTCTCATGCCACAAAACTGAACAACAACCTAAAGATCTCTGGTTGCTGGACAGTGGATGCAGCAATCACATGACAGGTAACAAAGAATTACTTTCATGCCTTGATTCTTCAATTTCCTCTGATATTACTCTTGGAAATGATCATTTAGTCAAAGTTCAAGGAAAAGGAACTGTTCCTATTCTTACAAAACAAAATGTAAAGAAAGACATAAACAACGTCTACCATGTACTAGACTTAAAACATAATTTGTTAAGTGTAGGACAGCTCATTGAAAAAGGATATAAGGTACTTTTTGAGGGAGCATCTTGTAAAATCTATGATAGAAAACCCAGCAGAAAATTAATTTTTGAAATCCTTATGACTCCAAATAGGATGTTTCCCCTTACTCTTAGAACTACAAATCTAAATCAACCTTATGCACAGAGTGCATCAACCATGAATAAATCAATGGTTTGGCATACACGATTTGGACATCTACCATTTCAGAGTCTAAGTATTCTTCAGAAAAACTCCATGGTCAAAGGTCTACCTATCTTTAAAGAGAAAATTCCCCCATGTGAGTCATGCATACTTGGAAAACACAAGAGAACTAGTTTTCCACAGTTTTCCAATCAAGCCAAACAACATCTTGAACTAGTTCACACTGACCTATGTGGACCAATGCAAAACAGAGTCAATAGGTGGTAGTTTTTACTTTCTAACGTTTATTGATGATTTTAGCAGGAAAATATGGATCTATTTTCTCAGACACAAGTCTGAAACATTTACAAAATTCAAAGAATTCAAAGCAGAAGCTGAAAAACAGAGTGACAAATTTCTCAAAGTACTCAGGTCAGATGGAGGAGGAGAATACAACTCCAGAGAGTTTACAACTTTCTGCAAATCTCAAGGCATCATCATGCAAGCAACAACAAGGTATACTCCACAGCAGAATGGAGTGGCTGAAAGAAAAAAATCAGACCATCATGAATATGGCAAGAACACTTCTCAAAGAAAAATGTCTGTCAAACACTTTTTGGGTTGAAGCAGTAGCATGCTCAGTTTATCTTTTGAACAGATCACCAACCTCCAGTCTACAGATGAAAGTTCCCCAAGAAGCATGGAGTGGGACAAAGGTCAATGTAGCTCATCTAAGGACATTTGGATGCATAGCATATGCACACATACCTTTCGAATTAAGGAAGAAGTTTGATGACAGAAGTGAAAAATGCATTTTCACTGGCTATAGTGAAACCTCTAAAGCTTACAGGCTTTACAATCCCATCACCAAGAAATTAATTCTCAACAGAGATGTACAATTTTTGGAAAACCAATTCTGGGATGATTCAGAAAACCAGCAAGTGGACAGTCAAAATCCTTTGCTGCCAAGTTCTGAAAACACAGAAAATTCAGAACAACCAGTACCTCAACCCATTCCTCCAAGAATGCAAGTCCAAGGACAACCAGATAACTCACAGGATAACTCAACTTCCAGCAGAGAATCATTCTCTGAACCACAGAATCAGAGAACTTGAAGTTTGAGAGAAATCCATCAACAATTGGATGACTTTGAGCAACATAACTTGTTTTCTTTAAGGTCATGTCAACCTACATCCTTTAAGGAAGCAACTAAGGAGCCTCATTGGGTTCAAGCCATGAACCAAGAAATTGACTCCATTGAGAAGAACAAGACATGGGATCTTGTTGATCTGCCAACTCACAAAAAGAGTATTGGTGTCAAGTGGGTCTACAAAACCAAACTCAATGAAAAAGGACAGATTGAAAAGCACAAGGCAAGACTTGTTGCCCAAGGATTCTCACAACAACCAGGTATTGATTATGGTGAAACTTTTGCTCCAATAGCAAGATTAGACACTGTAAGGACTTTATTGGCCATAGCAGCACAACACAAATGGCAAGTTTACCAAATGGATGTCAAGTCAGCATTCCTAAATGGTTTTTTAGAAGAAGAAGTTTATGTCAATCAACCACCTGGATTTGAAGTCCAAGAGCACCCAGCCAAAGTGTATCGGTTGAAGAAAGCCTTGTATGGCTTAAAGCAAGCTCCAAGAGCTTGGTACAGCAGAATTGACACCTACCTGATCAAAAGTGGCTTCAACAGAAGTCAAAATGAACCAACACTTTATACCAAAACAGATCAGCACGGTAAAATACTAATTGTATGTTTATATGTTGATGACGTGATTTACACAAGAAATCTAGAGCTAACAGATTTCAAACATGCCATGCAATCTGAGTTTGAGATGACAGATCTTGGCATCATGAAATATTTTTTAGGCATTGAGGTTCATCAATCAGCCAAAGACATTTTTGTCTGTCAGCAAAAGTATGCAGCAGACATCATCAAAAGGTTTCGCATGGAAGGATGCCATCCTGCAGAAACACCCATACCTTTAGGTACAAAGTTGAGCAAGAAAGATGAAGGTCCTACAGTGGATTCTACTTTATACAAAAGTTTAGTAGGCAGTCTGTTGTATCTTACAGCAACTAGGCCAGACATCATGTATGCAGCCAGCCTTGTTTCCAGATTCATGGAATCACCCAAGGATTCACACTGGAAAATGGCAAAACGAATTTTGAGATATGTAGCAGGAACACTACATTTTGGTTTATGGTACACTACATCTTATTGTAATCAACTCTCTGGTTACACAGATAGTGACTTTGCAGGCAGCCTAGATAACAGGAAAAGCACATCAGGATATGTTTTTCAACTGGGCACGAACCTGATTTCATGGGCATCGAAGAAGCAACCAATTGTATCAATATCTTCTGCAGAGGCAGAGTATGTAGCTGCTACCTCAGCTTCATGTCAAGCTGTGTGGCTGAGAAGATTATTGAAAGACATGTCACAAACAGAGAAGGATCCAACTCCTATCTTCTGTGACAACACATCAGCAATTGCATTATCCAAGAACCATGTGTTTCACAAGAAAAGTAAACACATTGACACTCGGTTTCATTTTATACGCGAGCTAGTCAACAATGGTGACATTGCACTACAATTTTGTGGTTCTCGATATCAGCTTGCCGATATCTTCACCAAGCCACTAGGAAAGTCATTTTTTGATTTTCAGAGACAACACTTAGGCATAGTCAGTGTTGATGATTGTAACTGTTGAGTCTAAGAGGGAGTGTTAAATATATTGTACCCTCAACAGTCTGACCGTACACTGCCAGCTGTACTGGACAATTGTACTTTCTAATTTTGTCTTGCTTGAGCATATATAAGCTCAGCTATTCCCTATTGTTGGTGCGCTTCAGTACTTCAACTTACTTCTGTACTCTCTGTACTTCTTCATACATTTTGAATATACTATTCTTTTCTCTCTGCATTTCTCTTTGCTTCACAATTTATCAGCTGACACATACATGTACAATAATTACAGAGATAAAAAACCAACATAAAGAACAAAAAATAATATTCCTCACAAATATTCAGATGAAAAACAATCCTATCATGTAGCTTTCGTAATCATATCATGTAGCTTCCTAAAAAGATTTCACTTAGCTCTGCAATTTTTATTGTAGTATATACATCATTGAAACTAAAAACAGAAAGAACCAAAAACACACTATTGACAAATATCCACTCAATAATTACATCAGTGAAAAACAATGCTATCCTGGGGCTTCAAACAGAGATTTCGTTGAGATCTGCAACTATTACTACAGTATATATAGTATTGAAACTAAAAACAGAAACTCTAAATTTATTTAATGCAACACATACATTACGGAAACACTGAATTACTTGGCAGCACATACATTACGCATCATAGATCCATAACATGTTATTTGTGTAAAGTTATTGCCAGGATGTTTCCTTCTTTATGCATCGAGGTCTTTGAACAAACGCTTACAACAAAGCAGAAGTTGGGGAAACACTCTATGTTATCCCCTCATTCTTCCTCTACTTCTCTCCATTCATCTAACCCTTCTCATTCATCTCCTTCACCTACAATAACCTCTCCTTTGTTGCTTAACATAGCACCTCCACCATGTCCTCACCATTTTGGATCTATTACGTACTCACAAATTGTAGGTGAAAGGGTAGAAATCTTCATTTGGGCAAACTATTATTCCTTATTTGGGATTTCTTATATCATATGTCGATACTCAAGCTTATCCGTCCAATGTTAAACCTCTTTTGGATTGGCCCGTGTCCCGCACCACCATAGAATTGGAAAGTTTATTGGGAGGACTCAATTTCTATTGCAAGTTTATACGTCATTTGTCAAATAAAGAATCTCCTTTGTACAATATTTCCAACCAACTTATAGTTTTCTTAGACTACAGAGACTGATGCAACCTTTAAGCATCTGAAACAAAAATTTTGGTATGTTATTGCTCTTTGTTTGTTGGTATTGTAGCATCCTTTTGAGATAGAGTTGGATGCCTCCCACTATGTTATTAGGACCATCCTCAAACAAGATAGTCATCTGATTGCATATCATTCTGAAAGTTTGTCTAATTCCAAGCTTCGATATAGTGCATACGATAAAGAATTATATGCCCTCATCCAAGCTCTCAAACAATGGCATCATTATTCGCTCAACAAGGAGATGGTATCGCACATCGATCATCATCCTTTTTATTTTCTTGAAGACACAATCAACGCTACATGAAATGGGTATCTTACATTTAACAATTTCATTTGGTAATAAAATACAAGGGCAAAACCAACCAAACAACCAATCTACTTAGTTGACCTCTACTTTACATACTTTCAATACTCACGATCATGGTTCCTGCATATGATCGGTGGAAATAGTGATACTCTTCAAATCCATATTTTGGTCCCATATTGCATGCCCTCTAGTACCTGATAGAGCTACTAGAGGGCATGCAATATGGGAAAATAATATTTTAGCAATCTGTTTAATTTTGAAATTTCATAAATTCCAAAATTCCATAAATAAATTAATTCTATAAAGTCCAAAATTCCATAAATTCCAAATTTAGCAGGCTGTATAATTTTGAAATTTCAACAGTCGATATAATTTTGAAATTAGAAATATGTGGGGCATAGAGGGTATTGAACACATTTAGAGTGAAATAAATGGTTTCAAGAAATACCCCTCGGGAGAAAGGGTCTTACACAATAAGATCAATTCAGCTATGATGTATTTCCTACAAAGTTGAGACACCAATTGGTTGAAAACTTTTATTAAACAAGTGTTGCATGGCAGTGTAGTCCTTGTCGGGTTGGAATGGGAATAAATGCACAGGTATGGGGGAATAAGCAGTGAAGGGAAATGGAAACTGCAACAAACACGTGGCAAGCAGCATGAAGTACAGGTGGTATCCATGTAGAAAATGACGTGGCTCCTAGAGCAATTCTGACATTGAAACCATTTAGTTTTTGAAAGTATTTTCATTCTAATTATACTGTGTTTTGCATAATCCAAGTAAGCAACATCCATTTCATTCTATTAAATAGATCATCTATCTTGTGTGTCTCTATATGTGTTGGAGTAAATAAAGGTATATGCAGTGGCAAAAAAACAAATATATTTCTTTTTGAAGATTCTTTGATCTTCTTGTGCTACCTTTGTGTTTGCTAGTTTTTTTCTATATATTGTTAGAGGTTGATCTGCAATTTCTTTCCAGGAAGAGGACATCTTTGTATAGTACTAACTGGACATCTCAACATGTGTATCCAGTTGATTTTTTTTTGGCAATGATAAAAATTTTTGAAGGTTTCTTAGAGAATTTCCGTGGTAATGACTTAAGCAATACAAAATGATAGAAAATGTTTTTTTGTTTTTGTTTTTTGAAATAAAGGTTCACGGAAAATAGGACCAAGAATCACACACATTAAACATTCAAATTAAACAAACACAATTTCCTGAAATCCAACAAAGTTGAAGATAAACATTTATGAGCACATAAAAATAAAAGATGGCTGACATGCATAAAGAGAAACTAATTTTGCATTTTGAAAACAGGGTTACAATGCACCGTCGAGATTGTTCCCAAAGTAGTTTTCTTTGAAATTTATCAAAAAATAATAATGTTTGTTACATATTCATGGAAATTTAAATGGGTTTGTCATAAATTTAAATGCGTTTGAAATTTAAATGTGTTTGTCATGAATATGACCATAAAATAAATAAGTACAAGAAATAGGACTGTAGAAAGAAGAAGTGGGCGACGGTAGAGAGCAAGACCCGAAAAGAAGAAATTGGAAGTTATCAGTCTTTGGTTAGACATTTATATTTAAAGAGGTGGAATAACTGGATTGATAAACAAAGCAGGATGTGATCAATATAGACTTACTATGATGATATCTATCTTCCCCTTTGCTATTTGGTTGCTGATGCATTTTTATTGCTCTCGTTGATGGCTACCAGAATCGTGCCAACTGCTTGTTTCCCTTCATCAGTGAGCTTGTCAATTGCCCTTTGGAGCCATTCTTCAATGTAGCTTCTCATGGGGGGCACGTTGATTTCATCCCGATTTTTTATGTTGAAAAACTCCTTTTCTAATTCCCTTAGATCGATAGAAAGATTATGCAGAACCTGATCAATTTCTTCATTTTGTATCGAATAGTCCACTAGCCAGTTGTCCACGTCATCTTCACTATATTCAAGGATGCTGTAAAACTTTTCTAAAGACAACCACTTAAAAATATCAACTTGTTCATCGAAGGCTTGCTTGGTTAAGGACAAGGAGTTGACGATTAAGTTGGGGTCTTGGACCTCGTTGGTACTTTTGACTAAGTCTATTTCGGTCATCTTTTTGAATAATTCTTCTTTCTTTGATATGGCTTGTTCACATGATTGGACAATGAGATGTAGGTTCTTAACTTTCTCTTTCCAGCATGCATTTAATTGTTTGATCCGGTTTGAGGAGGGGATATCTTCTTGTCTTCTTCTCATATTTGTCATGTTGCCGACATGGTTTCCAAAAGGGATGACCATCTCTACATAGAAACGTTCTTCATTTTTAAAATCCACATGCAAATGTTCGTGCAAAGCATTTTCCCTCCTTCGAAGGGAAGCTATACTTTGTTATGTTTCCCAGGCCTGAGTAATTAGCTCCATTCTTTTCTCGATATTCTTCTCCACATATCCTCTACACAATGTGAGGAGGCTCGAGGATCCTTTTAACTTGGCTGCGGGGGTGGCAAGTGCGGTTATTGCTAAAGGATTAGCAAGCAATGGGATAGGAATCAAAGCTTCCTCCAATTCCTTGAGTCGGTCCTTTAGTCTAGCATTCTCTGCCTCAATGCCTCCAATGGAATCATCAAGAGCATCTCTGGTTACTTGGTGAAGTCGGGATATTTGGGACGGCTGCATGTTCCTAAGGTTAATCTCTGAACGAGATTTCCCTTTCTTATTTATTATATCTCTCTTTTCAATAATTAAATTTTTAGATTCGCTGTCAAAAACAATGCTTTAGAATACGAAGGATTCATCTTCGTCAAAAATTTCGGTCTCAGCTATTTCCATTTGGGGACTATGGTGGATCGTGTCCTCGGGCTTATCAACGTTGCAGAATACATTATCCAGATTAGTCTCAAGTTCCATGTCTTCACTTTCAATATCAGACTCTTTCGCTTGCCCTACAATGCTTTTTCTTTTCTTCCTCACGGGAAGCTTGTGAGAACTATCAATTTTACCATGAGGAGGGTTTTTATCTCCTCCTCCATTTGAAGAATTATGGGTTGCTTTCTTACTGGGGTGGGTTGTTGGAGCGATGCTCTGAGATGTCGTACTCTTCGGAGTGGTAGCTGGGGATTGAACACTCTTCTCACCGGGGCCTTTTCCCTATTGTTTGTACAATTCAATGGTGTTTTGTAATGTCTCTAGGTTGCCAGCGTCAGGAGCAGGAGTGTTCTCATCATTGTGTTGGGTATGTGTTATATTCTTTGCACGAGTAGTATGTGTTATATTCTTTGCACGAGTAGTATGTGTTATATTATTTGCGCGAGTAGTATGTGTTATATTCTTTGCGTGCAGGGGGGTAAGAGGGGGGGGGCGCTAGGCCCCGCCTCAGGGGGTGCAGGGGCAGCGCCCCCGAAAAATTTTTTTTGGGCCGACATATTTCCGGGACCACATGATATTAGGTGGTTTTTTGGCACATGGTTTTTTGCCGATGGTTTTCTATTTCCGGTTAAGGAATTAGG
>CBVK0101916970.1:0-13997 GCA_900067695.1 Picea abies
GGTTAGGGTTTTGGATGCCGCTGGCTCCTATATGTATATTGTATTGTAAACAATGTGTATCAATATAATATATGCTGGTTTTCCCGGTTTGGGTTTCCAGGTGAAAAATCTTTGTGTAATGTTTGTATTTGCCATTGTATCTTTTCTGTTCTTTTCTGAATATCAGTTTGCAATAGATATTGTACAAGGTTAGTCTCTGTCTTCATTCAGGCGTGTCTGGATAAAAGAATTGTTGAAGCCAACTTCTAGTAAATGTTCTAAAAAAATCTCATTAGGGTCGAACCCTCGTAGCCTTTCAGCATATCTTAGGTTCAAGTTGTTGAAATGACCTGCGAATTCATCAATCTTGTTGACGTTCCTGAACACGAAGTCCCCAACTTTCCAAGGCAGAGGAATGAATTGTTTTTTTCTCTTCTCATGGAAAAAATGCAACCAATAGTTGTATTGCCTTGTTATTTCTATAACAAACATTCTGTCTGTAATGTGACATGGAAGGAAAGCATGAATTTCCTTGGAGCCAAAAATCATTATCACAATGAAATTCTCCATTTGTTCAAGTGTCCCCTTCTTGTCCAAAAACTTGGTTGCTTGGTCAGACATGCGGGGAGCATCCTTTCCTAACAATAAATCTTTGAAAACTAAGACAAATTCATTAAAAACCTCATAAAACAATGGGAGGCCTTGTGCCTCCACAAGGCCCGGTACCAGAAGGTTACTGGGTCGAATTCACAATTTACCTTCTTGGACACAGACAGTTTTGGAAACATACAGCAATGCGCTATCGCGAAAACCAAGTAGGATGACATATAAAATTTCTTCTCTTCTTTGAATCGTGACAATTGGGAACAGATTTCAATGGAAATTAGCTTCCCCCAATAAAAAATGGTTTGTTCCTTGACTGTGAAATACAAAATATAAAGAATCATATGGGAAATACTTGTTGTGGATTCTTGTCCCGTTATTCTTGTAACCAACCAGGCAATTTCCCGGAATGGATTTCTAAATGAACTAACCTGCAACCTTGTGATATCTTCAAAAACTATTGTCGGGTCTTCCAGGAACTCAGGAAAGAGGTCCAACTTGTTATCATGTTTTTTTAGGAACTGCTTGCAATCTTCTCCTCTGAAGGTCAATGTTGGCTCCGACAATCTTAACATCTTGTGGAAGACCCGAGGTGACAAAAAAACATGAGAGTGGTCTCGTAGTGGAATAATTCTTTAGCCTGAAATATATCTCTCGACGCACCAAGAGACCACCTTCTTATAGTCAAAAACTTCAGGGACACAGCTTGCACGAGCAATTCCAGAGGTCCAAATTACTTCGTTCTGGGTAGAAGGGGATGAATAGTAAGAGTATGCCCTGAACCACTGGAAGTTCTGGTCCTCACGCCTGAAGATGTTCACTGTATCTCCACAGAACTGATGTCGAGTTGGTGCCATAAGTTTACGAGAATGTCTATTTGCTCTAGACGATGTTTGAAATGAACAGTTGG
Organism: Picea abies; assembly: GCA_900067695.1. Classification (NCBI taxonomy): domain Eukaryota; kingdom Viridiplantae; phylum Streptophyta; class Pinopsida; order Pinales; family Pinaceae; genus Picea; species Picea abies. The sequence continues at coordinate 1,493 of CBVK0101916970.1, forward strand.
AGGGGATAATATAACCCTCCGCAAATCTTGGTCCAATGCGTGTGAATGAGAGATCTCCTCGAGCCTTTTGCTCATTAATGACAATCTCTACGGTTGTTGCATGATGAACTATTAGCATTAAAGATTAGTAATTGCATACTTAGAAGTGTGAAGGTGGCGGGTACGACGAAGAGAAATTAAGGATTGGAGATTTCATGAACCCGCCAACCCGACGACCCGCGAAAGACATTCCATGATGTTTGAAATGAACACTCGAAAGGGATAATATAACCCTCCACAAATCTTGGTTTAATGCGTATTAATGGGAGAACTCCTCGAGCCTTTCGCTCATTAATGACAATCTTTACGGTTCCTACATGATGAGTTGTTAGCATTAAAGCTTACTAATTGCATATTTAGAAACAAGTGTGAAGGTGGTGGGGACAGGGAAGAGAAATTAAGGAATGGATAAGTATGGAAAGTGGTCAGACGAGCTTCAAAATAGGGTTACAAGGGATATTCAGGAGAGGTGAGGGCCCGACGGTCAAATTGTATGTCTCGAAATTTTTGAGTACAAAATGCGTAAAATGGAAGAGGGCATGATGGGGTAGTCCAACAGTCAGTTTGTATATCGCGGAACTCCGGGTGTTGTTTGCAGGTTGTGGAACAATGGAAGTGCAATCTTGAGCCCGCCTGTTCAGGAACCTGCAATAAAAAAAAGAAGCTAAGTATGGAATAGGGAAATGGTTGGTCGGACTCATTTTCGCTAATATATTGAAATTTGTAATAGATATCACATTACCTAGCAAGATCTTTTCTGGATGTTTCTAGACAAGTTGTGTAGGGATAATCAGTGTGACTATCTCTTCGAGCCTTTTTCTCATTAATGACAATCTTTACGATTGTTACATGATGAGTTGTTAACATTAAACCTTAATTGTTGCATACTTGGAAAGAAGTGCGAAGGTGGCGGGCACATGAAACAACGATTAAGAATTGGAGATTTCGTGAACCCGCCAACAAGACAATTCGCGAAAGAGATTCCAAGAAATGGAAAAGTATGGAAAGTGGTTGGACGAGCTTCAAAATAGGGTTATAAGGGTTCCCTAGGAGATGTGAGGCCCCAACGATCAAATTGTATGTCTCTGAACTTTTGAGTGCAAAATGTGTAACACCAAAGAGGGGATGGTGTGGGAGTCTGGCAGTCAATTTGTATATCGTGGAAGTTCGGGTGATGTTTGTAGGTCACGAAACAATGGAAGTGCAATCTAGAACCCGCCTACTCGGGAGTCCGCGATCAAAAAAGTGGCTAGCTATGGAATGGGGGAAGCGATCGATCGGAATCGTGATATAAAAGCATGAGTGCAAATGTGAACCCGTGAGTCGGCCAACCCACGCAGTTAGACATTTTCAAAAAAACGACTAAGTAACCAGAAAGAGAAAGTAGAGGGGAAAAAGAAAGGGGAATTTGGTTAAGTATAGAAGAGGGAAAAGAAGGGGATAAAAGAGTGGGAAAATAAAAAAGCGGAGGGAAATTTTTGTAAGCGGGAATTGGTCTCAAACAAGCCCCATTGTTGCAAAATCATCATTTTCTAGTCCAATATTTTATCCACTTGCTCATTTTCTATTGTGCTTGTATCATTAAAAAGGGCGTGAGGAAATGCTTTGTTGAAGATTTTTTTTTATTGCAACTTGTGTGAGTAATTGTGTTCTTGATACATTGTTTAATGCCTTGAAATATTATTGTACGTAATAAACTTCCTGCATGATGAGTTGTTAGTATTAAACCTCAATAATTGCATATCTAGAAATAAACTTATTGCACTGTCAACTTGAATGTAAGTATAACAACGATGAATTTGAATTTTAATATTGTGGTTGATTTCATAGCCCCATTTGACTTCAGCTAGCAAATATCATTTTTTTTTCAAAATATTTGCGAAGAAGAAATTTGGTAATTTCATTAATAAAGTAAAAGTGCTCAAATAGAGGCCAGGGGATGGACAACCAATAAAATGTTTCCTTTTGGAGTAAAGGAATCAAGGAAGCGAGAGGGAAATAAGAGATCGTTCACTCAGCAAGGTTGATATGATAACAAAACTTATTGGGCAGGGCCCTAACTCCTGCATCGTGAATTAGTGTTGCTATGTTCTATCTGCATTACAAATGGAATTGAATGTTGGTTTGAAACTGTGTGAAATTCATTTATGTTTCCATAGAAGCCTCATGTGATCGACACAATGCATTTTCATATAATTGGTCAATGCCCCATATTTGATCAAATTACTTGAGTCAATACAATATTTAAGAATTACAAGACTATCGAACCATGCAAATGAGAAGAGGTGTTAAATCCAGCAAAGAAGCATCGACCAAGATTCCAAGGCAATTTTTTAATAGTAAATATATAAAAAAAAAATAGTGGGTAATATATATTTATCCATAGAAATTGGACTAAGTTCTTTGCACCGAAGCATTTGAACATATTTGTCATAAAAACAGGTAGAGGAGTTACAAAAAAAAAAAAAACATGCATACAATTTTGTGTTGTTCATCTAGTGTGACAACATGCAAGAGCCATCGACAAGCTCTTGAACATGCATACAAAACTAATTATCATGCTTTTTTAGGAGATCCTTGCAGTCTTCTCCTCTGAAGGTCAATGTTGGCTACAACAATCTCAACATCTTGCGGAAGACCTGAGGTGACAAAGAAACATGAGAGTGGTTCCACAGTGGAATAATTCTTTGTCTTGAAGCAAGTCAACAACACCCCTGCTCTTGACACTGGCGACCTACAGACATTGCAAAGCACCACTGAATTGTACAAACAACAGGGAAAAGGCCCCGGTGAGAAGAGTGTCCAATCCTCGGCTACCACTACGAAGAGTACGGCATCCCAGAGCATCGTTCCAACGGCCCACCCCAGTAAGAAAACAACCCAGAATTCTTCAAATGGAGGAGATAAGAACCCTCCTCATGGTAAAATTGATAGTTCTCATAAGCTTCCCATGAGGAAGAAGAGAAAAAACGTTGTAGGGTAAGCGAAAGAGCCTAAAACTGAAAGTGAGGACACATCAAGAGACCACCTCCTTACAGTCAAAGACTACAGGGACACAACGTACACGAGTAATTCCAAAGGTCCAAATTACTTCGTTATGGGCAGAATGGGACCAAGACCTCACCTCCTTACAGGCAAAGACTTCAGGGACATAGGCTGCACGACCAATTCCAGAGGTCCAAATTACTTCATTCTAGGCAGAAGGGGATAAGTAGTAGGAATATGCCTTGCACCATAGGATTTCTAGTCCTCACCCCCTAATATGTTAATTTTATATCCAAAGGTCCAAATTACTTCATTCTGGGTAGAAGGGGACCAAGACCCCACCTCCTTATAGGCAAAGACTTCAGGGAAACAGACTCCGCGAGTAATTCCAGAGGTCCAAATTACTTTGTTCTCGGTAGAAGGGGATGAGTAGTAGGAATATGCCTTGCACCACTGGGATTTTTTATCCTCACCCCCTAAGATGTTAATTGTATATCCAGAGAACATGAGAGTGGTCCCGCAGTTGAATAATTCTTTGGCTTGAAATATATCTCTCGGCGCACCAAGAGACCATTTCCTTACAGTCAAAGACTTCAGGGACACAGCCTGCACCAGGGACAAATCCAAACCCAATACAAAACCCTAAAAATGAAAGGAAATGATACATCTATGAGGGCGAGGATCGTCATCCAAGTCGAGAGACTCAAACTCTCGAGCTGCAAAGCGGCTATTGCGTTCAACGTCGATTTCTTTTCTGAAACCCCTTCCTTTGGTCTTGTTAGGGCCGCCATCGCCGAGCCGGGAAGTGCCCCCCGTTATGGTGGATTTCAATTTGGGCGCAAGAGTGGGAACAATGTCTGCATTTCCATCATCCATCATCGTATCATCATCCATCAAATCATCTTCTTTTGGCTTGAAATCGACCGCAACAACCTCTGCGTCGGCCATGAATGCAAGGAGGGTTGTCTGAGCAGGGGGGGTTGCCTTGGAATTCTTTGGCTTGAAATATATCTCTCGACGCACCAAGGGACCATCTCCTTCTTTGCTTCTGGGTGGAAGGAGATGAGTAATAAGAATATGCCCTGGACCACTGGAAGTTCTGGCCATTATGCCTGAAGGTGTTTACTGTGTCTGGACATAATTGTTGTCGAACTGCTGTCGTAAGTTAACGAGAACGTTCGTTTTCTCCAGATGATGTTTGAAATGAACATTGGAAAGGGCCTTTCATTGATTAATGACAATTTATATGGTTCTTGCATAATGAGTTGTTACCATTAAAGCTTACTAATTGCATACTTAGAAAAAAGTGTGAAGGTGGTGGTGACGACAAAGAGAGATTAAGTATTGGAGATTTTGTGAAGCCGCCAACCGGACGACGTGCAAAAGAGATTACATGATGCTTGAAATGAACACTCGGAAGGGATAATACAACCCTCTGCAAATATTGGTTTAATTCGTATTAATGACAGATCTCCTCCAACCTTTCGGACATTAATGACAATCTTAACGGTTCCTGCATGATGAGCTATTAGCATTAAAGCTTAATAATTGCATATCCATAAAGAAGTGAAAAGGTGGCGGAGATGGCGAAGAGCGATTAAGAATTGGACATTTCATGAACCCGCCAACCCGCGAAAGAGATTCCAAGAAATGGCCAAGTATGGAAAGTGATCGGTCGGGCTTCAAAACATGGTCACAAGTTATACTCAGGAGACGTGAGGGCCCGATGGTCAAATTGTATTTCTTCGAACTTTTGAATGCAAAATGTGTAACACGGAACAGGGCATGATGACTAACTTCGACGATTAATTTGTATATCGTGGAACTCCAAGTGCTATTTGCAGGTCGTGGAACAATGGAAGCGCAATGTTGAGCAAGCCTGCACAAGAACCAGTGACAGAAAAAGTGGCTAAGTATGGAATGGGGAAGTGATCGGTCGGACTCGTGATATAAAAGCATGAGACATATTCAGAAAAATGACTAAGTAACTAGAAAGGGAAATTAAAGGAGAAAAAGAGAGGGGAATTTGGTTGTCAATCTGTATATCAGGGAAGTCTGAATGTTGTTTGCAGGGAGCGAAAATATGGAAGTGCAATGTTGAGCCCACCTAGTGGGGAACCCGCGATCGAAAAAGTTGTTGAGTATGGAACGGGGAAGCAGACGGTCGGACTCGTGATATAAAAGCATCAGTGGAAATATGAACGCATGAATCCGCCAACCCGCGCACTTAGACATTTTCTGAAAAATGACTAAGTAACCAGGAAGGGAAAGTAGAGGGAAAAAAGAAAGGGGAGGGCAATTTTCGGAAGTGTAAATTGGTCTTAACAAAGCTCCATTGATGGTTTTAACAATAACTATGAAGTGCATTAGATAGGTGAACAGACTCTTCAATCAAGGAATAGAGAAAGTGAGTCATGGATATACTTTCCATGATGTGTTTGCATAAGAGAAGCATCGAAAAGCTACATAAAAATCACTTTTGGGATGTTCAAGTAAAATTATTGTACTGTCAACTTCAACGTAAGTATAACAATGACGAATTTTAATTTTAATTTTATGTGGTTGATATCATAGTTCCATTGGACTTCACATAACATATATCCTTTTATTTCAAAATATTTCTAAAGATGAATTTTGGTAATTTCATCGATCAAGTAAAAGTGCTAAAATGAACTACATATTACATTTCACAGAGCTTACATTAAAAGGCAAAGTAGGTCTTGTATATTCTTTAAGATCATAGAAAAACGTTAAGATCCCGAATGTATCATCCAGCCATAATTCAAAAACCGGGCCCATGAGAACCTTGAACCACAACACGAAAGCACATGAACAAAAGTCTATCAAACACAAGACAGGACAAAATCAATGGAGTTTGGGCATTGCATCCCATCTATAACCAAATCCCCAAATGGGCACCAAGAAATTTGTTGATTACTATATTACAATGAACCAAGATCACTATGAGCATTTGCTTATGATAGTACTATGAACCAAGATCACGTTGACCTGACAATGTTCTAACATTACTAGTTTTGGAAAAGAGTGTCAACATTTAACTTAATGGAGTTTGAACAATGCCAAATTTGCAATATTATTGAAAATGTCTGATGGTTTCGTTCAGAGGAGAAAGCCATTTTGACGGCTCAAAGGATGGACCTGATTTATTCATAGTTGGATACTTTGTATGAGGTCTGTCTTCATGCTTCCAGTTCAATTTGTCATGGCACTGCAAAACTTTATTCATATCCTCATTGGGTAGCATGGACAAATACAGATGAGATTGTTTTGTTTCATGTCAATGCTTGATATGATTTTTTTTTTGGTTTAGCCGATATGCAGTATAGCATTGTCCTCATTTAATGTAAATTTGCTATAGACGCGAAAGTCGTGTAACATGTAGACATTGTTTGCCTTTTTCTGTAGGTATACTTCATATGGCAATTTTGCTAACCCAGGAAGCACATCTTGTAATAGAGGTTGTCTAATTGTACAATGTACAATTGTGTTATTGAGGGTTCGGATGGCAGCGTTGAGGCAATGTCTATATATGTAAGGGCATTTTTCACTCCACCGTAGGCAATCAATTTTGCCATCATTTATGAAAGCAGAGGCAGAAGCAGGAGAGTTGCATTTGGCACATACAAGCTCGAAGGGGGACGAGTACGCATTCCCTGCAACCGAAACACCCTCAACCTACACGTGAGCATAGTAGTTAATATATTGAACAATATAATATACAACTGTACAACAAAAAAAGCTGCAGAAAATTGTGAAGGCAATTTTTATGAGAAAAATTATGTATATGTATACGCACAACAATTGTTGAGATAGTTAGTTTCTTGAGATCATGTACTATATATGTTCGCGATTATGTTAAAAATGTTGTTTGGGTTGTGCGAAAGATCATTTCTTTAACATCTCTTTTCTTTGTTATATTTTTGAAGAGCATAAGTGAAAATTGCTCTTTATACAATTGTTGTTCCATTGAGGAAAACAAATTTGAATAGGTGTCAAACATTTGCAGCTGCAACATGGAACAGCGTAATAGTTGTGTAACATAACTGAGATATATGAACATGTGAAAGTAAAGGACAAAACTAGATATGGAGAACGGTATCATTGCCTTATCGTTGTCTGACTCTCCATCTTTCATATGGAGAATGTGTTGCGAGCCAACTTTTCTCACGAGTGTGACAGTTGCACCAATGCTTGTGATTGAGTAAGTGTCGTCGCTATGTGCAAGTTGGTTGATTGTTGTGTCTGGTATGAAACGATATTTTGAACAAATCACGAAAATTGTTTCCATAATACTTGTTTCGTTGAGTGATATAATCCGATCACAATCACCACAATCATATACTGTTTTCGACAATATATTAAAATTTGTGATGGATATCCCATTACTCGGCAAGATCTTTTCTACATGTTTCTGGACAAGTTGTGTAGGGATAGTCAATGTGACTGTCATCGACTGTCATCGTGGCTTTGTTGTCTGTCATGTCATCATGCACATGACCATTATGTCCCCGACGAACACTTGTCCAGTTCGACGACTGTTCAAACCTTCTATCGATAATATATTGGGTGTTATAAGTTTAGACCTGGTGGCATTTTTTTAACAGAAAAAGCAATGTGAATGACAATCTGCATCATTTTTTTGTTTTCTTTTTTTTTTGGCATAAATGTACAAGTAGACGCAAAACTTGGATGAAGTATGCAAGTCAGAGTTTTGTAACCATACCTCTTAGTTTGCGGAACTTGCACTATGTTGGGCGTTTCACTTACGCTCGTCGATACTTCTTATGAAGTGCAAAGCATGGGTTGCAGATGACATCAACCTATTTATCATGGCATAGATGAATAAATAGCTCATGATATTTGTTTGGTAAGCATAGCAAGAGCACAATGTATGAATCTTTACCTTTGGCCTTGTCGTTTTGTTGATGTTTGCGATGATTGACTACTCATGCCCATGTCACTTGTCCAACTTTCTTTGGTGAAAGCATGTGTACATGAACATCAAAACGACTAAACTAGCATACCCCTAAAGCGAGGGAAAGGATACGCCAAAAAAAACCAAGTAAGAAATTTGCAAGACCTTCCCTTGGCCGAGAGGCTCATGTACCCTCGAGATACAGGTCTCTTTCATATGGGCACCCTTACCGGTTCGATGTCAAGGCGTGGATTGCTCAGTTTTCATAGCCATCGCCAATCAACCTCAACAATTGGTTCTGATACCTTGTTGAGAATGGGAGAGTCTAGGAGTGGAACATAGGGCCTACCCTTCATACTTATCGATTGGACATCAATATGTGGATTTCTATCTCCAATAACCCCTCTCACAACACACTCAGACTTTGTTCGTGCCACCACAAAAAAATCTCCAATGACCCATTAAGTTTTGCAGAAAATAAATATGCTGCTTGTATTAAAATTCCACAAGAGAGAAACAAGACCTTGGTTGGAAGCGCTTATGTATAAAATGTTTGATCTTTCACAAATTGAAGGGCTGCTGGACTATCCTATTTCAAATACCTGAGACTCACATCATATTAAAAAGGGAAGTGAGAAGTATAGCTACTTTCAAGTGAAATTGTTTCCAGCTAATCACATTGCAATTCAAGTGCCTTTGACCATTGCAAGAAATCATGTTCAATACTTTGGTGAAAGGTTCACATGCATATACAAATATTCCTAACATATTCTGCTTCACCAATGTTTTGATAAAACCATGGAGATCAGGAACAAGTCCAGATTCAACTGTACCACGAGATCAAAAACATATACGAATCGATATTAGCAAAAACCTGCTTCTTGTATCTTTAGAAAAAATAACTAAATCTCATCTTGGAATTCAAGCTTCTTATTGTCCACACATGACACAAGAATAGGATTATTGTTTGTAATAGAAGCAAAGATACCTAGATGTAGTTCTTTACCATTCACATCAGATATAGTAAACTCTAGTCCAAAATCATAAGACCCAATGCCAAATAGTCCATGAATGTTAGATTTAGAAACACTAATCTATGATTATATCATGTGAATTGCCATCATCTGCGATGTCCAGACCTTGATCTATCACCTCACTATTACTCTCAAGACTTTTTTTTATCTATAATTACATCACGAGCTACCATCTTCACACCTTGATCTATCACCTCATTGTTCCTCTCAAGAGGTGGTGTCGACATTGAATCCCTTATAGCTTCACTCCTAGTGACTCTCATTTTGGGTAGCATATAGTCAAGCTAACTGGTCAAAAAGGAGCCAAATTACGAAAATAAGACATAAGCACCGAAACCAACACATGTTGAACCTCCATATTTCAAAACAACGCTGAGTGGGGTAAAAGAACCTCTCCCTTACAAAAATTTCCAAACTTGAATCCAACCCTAAATTCCACCATTCAAAAGAAAAAGGAAAAAAAATGAAAAAAAAAAAAAAAAACCAAAAAAAAAAACCATTTTATCTATGGACATTTTAACCATTTAAAATATCTTAATTAATTATTTAATTATTTAAAATTTATTTATTTCACAACATTCAATTTGAAAATAATCAATTTGAATTTAGAAATGTCAAAACCACTCCATCTATTCACATTCTAATCAATACATATAAATAAATAATTGCACAACGTCAATATCCAATTAGAGTCAATCAAACTCTATTTGCCCACGGTTCTGATCATTGATCTGATAAAATCCCTAACATTGATTTAAACGCATTCAGTACGTATTCATAAAATCATGCCAGTGAAAACAAAAAAATGTCAAATGCTAGCTATTTATCTTATTTATTCTACTTATCTTTCTTTAGCCATTTGCCCCGTAAATGATATAATAGTGGACATTGTTAAACCCATGCCCCTCCTTCTTCCACCATGGCTTGTCTCACGTACAGTTCTGATGTTTAGTTTGATAGACTCCAACAAAAAACAAAAATAATTACAACCAAACCGATGCAAAGTACAGTTCTGATGTCTAGTTTGATAGACTCCAACAAAAAACACAAATAATTACAACCAAACCGATGCAAAGTAAAAAAAAATCTGACATTTTAGGCTCACCCCCCGAACTGCTTCTAAACTGATGAAATCACTAGATATAAACCCTAGCCAACCAAAACACTGGCACTATGAAATACTAAATAGAATTCTTACCGTGAAGTAACATTTAGAAGATGGCACCCAAAGATTTGAGTTGCTGGCATCAAATATGCAATAAAATTATGAGATAGAGTTCCAATTCCAATATCTCCAAAGTACTGGGCATCCAAGTAATTCTTAAAAGGCACATAATCGCCCTCCATAGACTCGAACCCCAGACCTCCACGCAAACCAAACTTTCATACGAGTGTGTCAGCACGACAACCGTTCAACATCCAAGCCTTAGCAGCGCATAGGGTTTTAAGGTTCAACGACTGCTTCTTCAGTCCAACCCTCTGGAGCTTTCTTCCCACCATGCATTTACATGTTTCCTGGAAGATATGAGATCGCCCTTTCCACAAGCGTTGACGAGGTAGTGGGTACACGGCAGATGTTGGAGGTCAGCCAAGCTGAAGAAAGCACCGGCCAAGTACTTGCTCTTTGATAACCTCTCCTCGTAAATATCCAACACTTTTTCCAACTTCTCTACATTCATCTTCACTTCGCCTTCGTCTGTGTTGCCTCCCCTCATTGGGACGACGAGGATTTGAGAAACTATGCTCAAAGCAATGGGATTGAACGATTGTTCTTCCACCTCACACCACCGATAAACCAGGGCTTCCTCAAACAACGTGCTTCCCAGGGGATCGGTGCCCTGCCCCTAAAACTTTTTGGCCAAATACCTGATGATGGCTCTTGATCACCGCCATGGAATCTCTCTCTGTTTCTCTGTCTCAGAGATTGTTAAACTCTTCAACACGGATTGATCGGCCAGTCACACTTGAACCTGGAAAACCTATCCATTAATAAAAGCTGAGACGAATCGTCTTCAATTGCAATTGCAGTGTCTACGCCTTTGGTTTGAGGTGGCCCCAGGTGTTAGACGAATAAGTTGAGCGATTTGCTCCGCGATTTGCTCTGTGATTAGTTTAGTTAACTTACAGTGTTTGGTTTCTTGTTTTCATCGCTGAGTTAGACACTTCGTTATTTACGAAGCATTTCCTGCGTGTAATTTCTTTTAAATATCAATTCAATGATGAGATCTCTGTGCGTGGTGTTTTTTTGCATTCGGTTCCTGGCAATTCGTTTTCTGTTATCGCAGATCTGTTTTCGTTCTGTCCTGCACTTCGTTTTCTGTTTTGCAGCTCTGTTTTCATGGTATCAGAGCAGGCTACAGATCCAGCCTCTGTCCAGCTTGCCGAATTGCAAAACGTTTTTCAGCAAGTTCTGTAAGAATTGCAAATCTGTTTTTTTTCTGTGCAATTTGTTTTTTAGCCGCCGGTATATAATTTTTTGAGTAGAAAATGGCCAACATGAGCAACCAGGCACTCATGCAAGCACCTGTTTTGAACGGGTTGAATCATAGCACTTGGGTAGCCAAGATGAAAGTTTTTCTGAGCTGTCATGAATGCTTAGAGATTGTCGAAGATGGAGTTACCTTGCTGAAAGCTGAAGATCGAGATGCATTGGATCGGGATGCGAGACACACTTACACAGAAGTGGTCAAGAAAAATGCAAAATCCTTATGGCTTATCTTTCAGGGGGTGGATGAGTCCATCTTTCCGAAAATTGAAGGCGAGAGCACCGCCAAAGGAGCGTGGGATACTCTCATGAATATCTATCAAGGAACCGAGAAAGTGAAGACCGTCAAGTTGCAAACTTTGCGACGGAACTTTGAAACAATGTCTATGAAAGATACAGAGACAGTCGACCAGTTTATGATGAGTGTAAAGCACCTCGTCCATCAAATCCGAAGTCAAGGTGAAGACATTCCCGATCAGAAAATTGTGGAGAAGGTATTGCGTAGCCTTCCTGAAAAATTTAATATGGTTGTTGTTGCAATCGAGGAATCGAAGGATCTGAGTACGTTTACCATAGATCAGCTGCTGGGCTCTCTTTTATCACATGAGGCGAGATTGCAGAGAGAAAACACTTCGTTGGAATCAGCTTTCCAAACGCAAGCCACCATAAGCAAAGGTCGAGGCCGTGGTGGAAGAAGCAGAGGACGAGGAAGAGGTTGGTGAGGCAGATCCCAGCCGCAAAATGCTTTGCATGCAGACCCAGATCAGTCGCATGCAAGATCTTCCTATGATAGAGGTCGAGGCAGAGGTCGCACTCAAGAATGGGTTGACAAATCAGAAATTCAGTGCCATTACTGTAAGAAGTTTGGACACTATAAGTCTGAATGTTATAAAAGACCTACGAATCGAGAGCATGGAATCGCACATGTTGCAGAGGAAGAGAAAGTGCAAGAAACCATGTTTTACTCCTGCCATGTGACTACAGAACCAATCGATTCAGATGTGTGGATGCTCGACAGCGGTTGCA
>CBVK0101916990.1:0-29911 GCA_900067695.1 Picea abies
GGACTGAAGAGAAACCTAGGATGGTCAAACTGTCCAAATCATTACCCCCAAAACAAAAGCTCAAATACACTGAGCTATTAAAAAAATATTCGGATGTTTTTTCCTGGGGCTATGAAGATTTGAAAGCCTATGATACTAGCATTATACAACACAGGATCCCAATTAAAGAAGCCCAAAAATCATTTAGGAAGAAACTTAGGAGGATAAATCCCAAGTTGCTCCCTCTGATAGAAAAAGAAATCAAGAAAATGTACGATGCCAAGATCATAGTTCTGTTGCGTTTCTCCAAGTGGGTCTCTAATTTGGTCCCTACACGAAAGAAAACAGGGGAAATCAGGCTCTGCATAGATTTTTGAAATCTGAACAAAGTCTCCTTGAAGAATAATTACCCCTTGCCGAAAATGGACCACATCCTGCAAAGAGTTGTCGGGTCCAGTCGGATATCTCTGTTGGATGGTTTCTTGGGTTACAACCAGGTCCTAGTTCACTCGGATGACCAAGACAAAACCGTTTTCACCACACCATGGGGCACTTTCATGTATGTGAAGATGCCTTTTGGTCTGATGAACACAGGAGCCACGTTCCAGAGGGAAATGGATATCGCCTTCATGGAAGAATCGAGTAAGTTTATTGTCGTTTATTTAGATGACGTGACTGTGTTTTCCCAATCTGATGATGAACACCTGCGACACCTTAGATGAGTTTTCGAGAAATGTAGAAGGTTTGGGATTTCTTTAAATCCTAAGAAAAGTCTTTTTGGATTAGAAGAAGGCAAACTGCTGGGACATATCATTTCAAAGGAAGGAATCAAAATATATCCCAGCAGAATAGAGGCCATACTAAAGTTAGAACACCCAAGAAACCTCAAGGAACTACAGTCTTTTATTGGAAAAATTAACTTTCTGTGAAGATTCATTCCCAATCTGGCAGAACTCCTCAGGAATATTACAAACATGCTTAAAAAGGACGTAAAAATAAAGTGGGACTCTGAATCCAGAAATCATTCGAACAAGTCAAACAGGCCCTCACAGAGGCTCCTGTCTTAATCAGTCCTGATTTTACTAAAGATTTTTATCTTTTTTCTTTTGCTTCCGAACATACTATAACAGCTGTATTATTACAAAAGAACAGCGAAGGGTATGAACAACCCATAGCTTTCTTTAGTAAAGCATTGAGAGATGCTGCTCTGAATTACAATATAATGGAGAAACAAGATTTTGCCTTGGTAAAAGCCATTAAATACTTTAGAGTTTACATTCTTCATTCCCACACCATAGCATATGTTCCAAGCACGGTAGTAAAAGACATCTTGACACAGGACAACCCTGATGGAAGAAGGGGAAAATGGATTGCGGTCATTTTAGAATACGATATAGAGATTAAGCCTACAAAACTAATCAAAGGTCAAGGCCTTGCCAAATTAATGGTTGAATCTAACTTTCATGCTCTTGACACTAATTTTCTAGATGTGGTAGATGAACAGGGTGAGATGGCGACTCCAAACGTGAGAGAGGTATTTCTCAACTCTCCATGGTACGCAGACCTTATTTTCATTTTTCAAAATTTACAAGCTCCCCCTGGTTTGACTAAGACTAAAGCTAGATTTTTGAAGTTGAAAGCTTTGAAGTTCTGTATTCTAGAAGGCAATTTGTATTGGAAAGATCCTGCATGCATTTTGTTAAATTGCTTATTGAAAGATGAAGCTGATAAGGTGTTACAGGAGTTTCATGCAGGAGAATGTGGTGGCCATTTGAACTGGAAGGTCACAGCCAAAAAAATACTTAGAGCTGGTTTCTATTGGCCCACCCTATTCGCTGATGTGCATTAGAAGGTAAAATCATGTCACCAGTGTCAACTGTTTGAAGGCAAAAGGAAACTCCTTCCTTTACCTCTAAAACCAATCTCAGTTGAGGCCCCTTTCCAGCAATGGGGGATCTACTTCATTGGAGAAATACATCCCCCTTCTTCAGGTCAACACGGTTGGATTCTTACTGCCACTGATTATTTTACCAAATGGATCGAGGCAGTACCTAGCAGGCAAGCCACTGACTCTATGATTATCAAATTCCTTGAAAATAATATTTTATCTCGTTTTGGTTGTCCTAGAAAGATTATAATTGACAATGCAGCTGCCTTTCGGTCGAAAAAACTAATAGATTTCTGCAACCAGTATCACATTAGTTTGGGGCACTCCATAGCCTACTACCCTCGGGGGAATGGGTTGGCGGAATCTTCAAACAAAACATTGGTAAATATCATCAAAAAAACATTGCAGGAAAACAAGAAATCATGGCACAATAAGTTGGTGTTTGCCTTATGGGCTGACAGGTTGACCACTAAAAGGTCAATTGGTATGTCACCATACCAGCTGGTCTATGGTACAGAGGCAGTTTTTCCCACTTCTCTAGGAGTCCCTATCATGAAGTTGCTTCAAGAGGTACAAGCTAAGCCAAATGACTCACAGAGAAGGATCAACCAGATGATTCATTTGTAGAAGACTAGGGAGGATGTTTTCAACAAGAATCAGGTAGTCCAAGAAAATATCAAGAAGATCTTTGACAAACGAACCAAGGAGGATGATTTTGAGCTAGGAGATTTGGTGTTGAAATGGGACTCCAAAAATGAAGACAAGGGAAAGCATGAAAAATTTGATAATCTGTGGACAGGTCCATACATGATCCAAGCTTTCAAGGGAAACAATGCTTTCTTGCTAAACAATGTTGATGGGTCAGATCTGTCAGGAGAACCTGTGAATGGCAGAATGCTGAAACATTATGTCCCACCTCAGTAGAGATCCGAGTGCTCATTCTCCATTGTACATACCATTTTAATTTTCATTTTTACGTGCATTTTCTGAGTGAAGAACATTTGTCAGTTAGTTGAAGCCCGAAGAGAAGGACCTAAGCTGCTGATCACTGTTTTTCCATTTCCAAGAATAAAACCAACAAAGTCTGCTAGGCATAATTTTCCATAAAGATAGGAAACAGGATTCTTGGCACTTCACAAGGAAAGTACCATCCCCAGGTGGATCCGCTGTTATCACCCCATAAGTTATGGGAGTCAACTGGTGACTGAGATATTATCTGTCTCTAGTATTTTTTGTTGACAACTGATTTTTCATTCTGCAAATAATTTGAAAAATAAAAAAGCAAAGAAAAGAAAAGAAAAAGAAAAAAGAAAAAAGAAAAAAGAAAAAGAAAAGAAAAGAAAAAAGAAAAAGAAAAGAAAAGAAAAAAGAAAAAGAAAAGAAAAAAGAAAAAGAAAAAGAAGAAAAAGAGGGCATAAAAGAATTGAAATAAAATCCCCATGCAATAATAGTAACTTGGTCATACCTTTCAAGCATGGCCAAGTTCTTTTTAAATTTACTGTTGATAGGGTAGTGAATGATTTGGCTAAATTAGCCAAAGTGTCTAGGTTAGATTAGTGAATAAATCTGGCCAGACTGTCTAATCTTGGTCAGATAGCCCCAGGTTAGAGTAATTTCTTAACCCAACAGTTTAATCTGGGTTAACTGTCATAGGAAGATACGTTAGCATTTAGGTTAGTTGCTTCATTGTTCCTTTCCAATAAAACCAGCTTGATGTAAAAATGCCATACCATGTCTCAAAAGCCTATAGGATGGTTTGGTCGAAGCCCCTTGGTGTTGTCTATTTCAGAAATTTGGG
This sequence comes from Picea abies, assembly GCA_900067695.1. NCBI lineage: Eukaryota > Viridiplantae > Streptophyta > Pinopsida > Pinales > Pinaceae > Picea > Picea abies. Next base: position 3,666 of record CBVK0101916990.1, read on the forward strand.
GAAAAACCCATAAAATGTATTTATCCTAAGTTTTCCCCCCAACACTTATGTTATTCGCTCCCAGTTTATGCTTCATGCACATCTTGATGGTTCTGATCATGGCACCAAGATCTACGGTGCACAAAGAATTTTGGACCCCCCCGACCATTCTGCTTTTAACCAGGGGGGGGGTCTGGAATCGGTGATAAGATTTGCACAAATCTGGATGGTCCAGGAATGAGCGCGTAAATCCATGATCCAGATTTGATTCTAGACCCCCCTGTCCATTCTGCCTTTAATGGAAGGGGGGGGGGTCCGGAATGAGTAGTAAAGGATGCACTAAGATCTGCGTCCAGGAAACGGGTGCACAGATCAACGATCTATAATGGATTTCAGACCCCCCTGGATGATTTGCTTTTAACCAAGGGGGGGGTGTTCGAAATTGTTATTCTCCTCTGGAGGGCCCCGGGTCATATGTGGCATCGGCCTATTGATCCTAAAGTCTCATCCCCCATATGCTATTTGAAAACCCCCATCACTCATGGACGTCATCTCCCACTTGTTCCACTTTCTCTCAAGTTATGTCCCATCCCATAACTGTTGTCAGTCCCTTACCTTTACACTCATGACCATCCCCTTATTGTGACTTTTGCCTCCAATCCCTAGCCTCCACGTCATCCGTCTGTACGTTGTGGCCACCATCACCTGCCATCTCACCCCCAAGTGGCCCGTTGTTCATTTATTACAGGATAACATACCCGTTATCCTGCTGACCTGTCTCCCGCGCCCAACCGACCTAGTTTTAAATAAAACTATTGTTTTCCCCCTTCATTCACTATTCGTCCATCACACTAGAAATTTTACCTCTTACACCTCCATTACTTTTCCATCACCTTCATCCACAGTCAGTCGACCCCACTAACTCCTTGTTTATTGCAGGTACTATTGCTGAGATGGCACCAAAGCCAAGACAAGCAGAAGGAGAGGAGAATCATTTTCTCCTGCCTCCTGTCAACATAGACAAAATCCCATTGGTTGACAAAGACAGACTGATCACAGATACCATTTGTGACTTCGATTTTTCAGACATCCAGTCATGGCTCCGGGAGGTGGTCCTAGACCAGAGTGATGAAATTGGACTCTGGGAGTCCAATTTGCCCCTGTACCTTTTTCCCTAGATCCACCACTTTCCCGAATTTGCCCTCAAATGCCAATCTCATTATATTCTCGAACAATGGGTCGTTGTATCCTCATCCAGAGACACCCTGTTCTTCATCACTTCTGAAGAAATAGACCAAATGATGCAAATTCCCTATGTAGACTCTGCGGCTTCTTTCAACCTAGAAATCCTTACAGAGCTGTATCAGAAAATGAATTTTCCCCAGAGAGCTCAAATATTCGAGCTCTTCCTTCCCACTTCCACTCAATTCCCTTCCACAAATCCCCCTTACCTTTCATCCATGTTCTCCACCAAGGGAAACCAAGTCATTTCCTCCCTTTGTACCCTCCTAGGTTACTATTCTGACCAGTGGGTATATGAGCCCATCCTGGGTTTTCTATCCATTTTCTCCAATGATGAAAAACCCACAACACAGTTTGATTACAGCACCTTCTTGGCCGATAATATTCACGAACAGTTCATGAATTTTGGCACAGAAGGAATGTTCATATATTCTTCTATACTGGCATACATGTTCATTTACTTTCAAGCAGATAAATTCAGTTTCTCCAGGCAGAAGATGGACGCAGATGGAAGGCCTCAACCAGTCACAGCATGGACATCTTTGTTGAAGCACAACTCCATAGAGTATAGCTTCAAGGCATTCATCGATCTTTTCTACCACCCTGTGGTAAACATGTTGAGTGGCAGGCCCAAGCCATGAGTAAGTGACGAGGTCCAGAGAATTCTACATCTCTCGGACAACGCAAAGACAAGGGATTGGTACTTGTATCAAAACCACACTGAGATCAAAGTTTTCGGGTGCGAATTGGCACCCTACAAGTTTCCAAAGTATGTGCAGGTAAGAATCTTTGCGTTAGAGTATATAAGGTAGATCATGAATTCAAACGACATTCATTTCGTCTCACTGAAGAAAAAGTAGCAGCTGCGCATAAAGGGGAAGATAGGCTCTTTCATCTGCAAAAATCGTGGCACTGGAGAAGAAGCGGATCAGATGCTGAGAGAGTTGAAGTTTTTCTTAAGCTTCCCATGGCACTATGATCCATGTGGGATCATTTCAGAAATGTGGGTGAAAAATAAAAACATCCCGTATGTGCATGAGCCCAAGCCTGAGATCAAAAAATTTGCAAATCAGATAGTGTGGGTGCCTGACACCTTGATCGAATTGGAACAACAGGTTCCCCCAATCACTGTGCCACCAACGACCACACCCCAGGTCCCTAAGGAAAAAAGGCCTCAATAAGATTCATCTTCGCCTGTCAAGGAGGTATCTTCAGAAGAGTTCCAGTTGCACACTAAAAGGCCCAAGACAGTCTCAGTTCCTAGTCCGATTGGAGAATCAGGAACTCCACCCACAATGGTGACCAAGTCTGTTATTCCACGTTTCAGCTCGAGCCTTCACAAGGAAATCACCACAGCAATTCCGAAGAAATCCACAGACTCCCCATTGGACACTCAGCCAAGCAAAACTGGGCCCAAGTTGGGCATTTTTGAGAAGTACGAGCTGATCAAGAAAAGGAACCAGACCCTCAGCAGCAGTACTTACGCTCAGTTTCGGAAACAGTCATCCACTACACAGCATAGGTTACTGTCTGCATTTGACATAGAAAGAGGTAGGATGCACATGGCCTTCCTACAGGCACAGGTACCAGATCCCAAGGTAATCACAGACTGCAAGAGAGCCACATTCGAGTTCCAGATGAAGGATGTGCACCCATCAGATCAGATGGATTTGCATAAACAGATAGGGGAGATGGTTTTTCACACATTGGCACATGCTTCTGCCTCTGTAGCAAAATTGCAGGTGTCGCTCAACAATGCTCAAATGCAGCTCAAGCTGGAGAAGATGTCTTCTTTCGCAAAGGACAATAGAATCAAAACTTTGGAGGAGTTGGTCCTCAAGATCGGCTACGATTCTTTCGAATGTCAAAGCTGTAGAGGAGATGATAAAGAAAAAGAATGCAAACATCGCTTCCTTGAGGAAACAGTTGAAACTCCTGCCCATAGAGGACTCACAGGCTAAGGAGATAGCAGAGAAGGAAGGCGAGAAGGATGAAATTCTCAAGCTGCTCATGGAGCAGAATGCACAGCTCAAAGAGATGGAGGCTGAGATGGAGAGATTACTAAAAGAAAAGGAGCAGATGAAGCCAATGGAAGTCATTCCATTGAGTGACATTCCTATCTCAGGAGCAAGTACAACAACAGTGACAGCAATCCCATCTGAAACTCCAGTGACATCATAAGAAGGGACAACTGACCTCGCCAAATCCATGGAAAAGATGAACCTGCAAGAGACAGAAATCAGCAGGCTGAAGAAGGAAGTTGAGAACCTCCAGGAACTCAAAACTTCTTTCCAAACCATTATATCCAAAGAAAAGCAGATAACTGAGCAGCTCAGGAAGGAACTACAGCAGCTCCAAAAGAAAACCATGGCAGGAAAGACTTTGGCTAAGGTCAAAGAAAATGTATGGATAGACATCACTAAGTCCATAAATGAGATATGGACCATGATCCAAATTATGTTTGAACAGAATGAGTTGGTCTAGAGGAGTAAACAGGCCATTGAAAAAATTAGAGTAGAATTGGGAGATAGACCAACTTAGGCCAATGATATCATCAAATTCCTCAATTCCAAAACCAGAGAAGAGCTAGAAGAGCTGAAGATAGAAGACAGAACATAAATCATCCTTGAGGTCAAAAGGGTTTTGACTAAGAGAGGATTAATGCTGTAGCTTGAAGAAAAGGTTCAGGTCATGGACCAAAGGGTACAAAGGTTCTTCAATAAGATTGATGCTCTCCAAAAGAAAGTCCTACCTGGTCTGAAGGTCATTAATGATAAACTAATGACACTCCCAGATTATGAAAAGAGATTGTCTGAAGTGTCTAAGTATAGTTCAAAGTTTTCTAGCATACAAGGGAGCATCACTGGCAAAGCATTCCTAGACGCCCTTTAGTTGGACATCAGTATCCAACATGAGATCCGATACATATTCCTCACTAAGCCCACATTCGCTAAGTATATACAAATGGATGAAGTATATCGGAAACTGCTCAAAGTCATTGTGCCTAGTCATCTCAGATGGGAGGAAGTCTACGATCTACTCGATTAGTAGATGAGCTGTCTAAGTACAGTCACCATGTCCAATCAGATGAGGTCGTGCAAAGGCTTCATCAACAGTCTGCCCAGAATTTTTGCGTGCAATTGCACCAAGTCATCAATCAGTTTGATTAGTTAAATCAGTTAGGCTAGAAATAGAATGAGCACATCCTAATTAGTTATGATAGGAACGGTTGTAATTTGAATTATAAATACTTCACCTTTCGATGTATTGAGGGTTGTTGATTCTCACACCCTGACACTATCAAACTGTACTATTTTTGAAGAGATCTGCCATTAATAAAAAGGAGGCACTTTTACAGGATTCTTGCATGTATTCACTGGTGATGTTTCTTTTCTAAGTTGAATGTTCTTCTTGCTTTGTGATCATATTGTTTTCTGAAGCTAATATTTAAGAGTAACATATGTTGCAGGATTTATCATAGATACCCTGTTTCCGACTCTAAAATATTTTAATGTTTATCTTCTAATGTTTTCGATTAAGAAATTCTTAAATGCTTCTTAGTTGAATATATTTTTCTCATCTTTTCTTCTGTCCATCATTTAAGCTATTAAAAGATCCAGTAAGTATATTATCTCGCCCTATGGAAGTCTTCTTTTCTCGTTTCTGGTTGTATTTCGTATTTAATTAAATACAGACCCCATAGCCCAATGGAGGTGTAGACTGTCTCAACCCATTCAAAAGCACTTTGACAACAAAACCTACAGATTTCGTTACCTAGCCTAATATCTGAATTAAAAACAAAGCTAAATCATATAGAGAGATCCCTCTTTGAAGCTAGAAGGGCTAGATCCCAGCTTTAAAAGCGGTTGGATAAAGTTACCTTTGTAGATTTCTTCTTTTTCAACCTCTAGGAAATTTTGTTGGTCTCCGGTTTTGATCATGTTTTTTTGCCTATATTATACTCCACAGACCTCCATTTATATCCCAGTACCATCCTTTTGGCCTTGTTTGACATAATTGACATCTCCCTACCATTCAATGGGGTTACCTAAGGTATCGTTACATTTCAAGCTATTTTTATGCACTTTGATGCTTTAAATTGATATTGGGACTAATGTCGCTTGGGTTAGGTACCACTTCTATTTTTGGAACAGGATGCCGGTACCAGGTACCAACTCGTACCCATGGAGATACCAATGGAGCCGCTCAAGATCTGTGCGTTATGGTCCGAATGGGAGATAGAGAGATTCACACGATAGCTGGAGTCATCGCCACAGGGTACTTGAAGGCCTAATGATGAAACTGGGACGTTAATTCTTCATCGTTCACACTTCGTGACACTACGTGTCACGAAGATGTGAAGTGCGTTTTAAAACTTGATTCCAAGCAATTTCTGGATCGGGGATCCATTTTGTTTTTAGGTATTGTTGCTTTAGACTGTTAAAAAAAAGACAGGATTTATATATAAACCCGAGATCACTCCTGAGACCGGGTTGGATTATGTTATGTTATGGACACGCATTTCTGAATATCAAAACTGCTGCTGCGTCATGCTATTCGACTGATATATGATTTGAAGTATTCTCTTTTGAGTTAATGGAGCGTAAAGATTATACAATGTTTGCATAGAATGCTGTAGTTAGTTTTGGTTCTTTCCTCCGACGTTTGTACCGTTTGGTTGGGCCCGCCAAACCAGTTCAAGTCGTCATGTTACTCTGTTTCAGATTTAATTCATTTCAGTGTTTTAGAACTTGCATACGAGGTAGCTTAACGTTCATAGATTTAGTTGTTTCAGTGTGTTAACATTTTCTTACATGAATGGTATATCTGCAGCTCATAGTGTGTCATCTATTTAGTTGTTTCAGCGTCGTGTTTATTTATTCTTCAATTGAATCGTTCCAGCATACTGTTATCTTTTGTGTTGATGGGTATTAAACGCATGACTGATGCCTGTAGGGTTTAGAGTATGAACGTGATTTGTTTGGCTTCTCATTTTCAATTCGAGCATAACTTAGAGTGTGAACGAACTTTGCTTTGTTAGATAGTTAGTTACCCTGCTTACTTAGAACAGTTAGATTACAGTTAAATCAAAGGGAGCTCCTGGTACCAGTAGGTAGGGTAGTACTCTGGTTTCCTATAGACAGAATTAGATTTATTTTTGATGCTCAGAATGAATGTATTTTCGAAAATACTCTTTGTTTCATGACTTAAACAAAAATGATGATGATAGATGATTGGACATAGAGGTAAAATAATCTTGTGGAACCACACTTCTGAATAGAAATAGTAGCACCAGCATTTGAGCACAAGACTGTTTTCTGTTGATGACTTAAATAGGAAATGCTCAGTTTCAAGATAATTATTAAGATTCAAGTTCTCAGAATAAGTGTGTGTTTTCTTCTAAGGATAGCATTTAGATAGAGACTAAAGCCTTACCTGCACATACAGTGTAGCAGCTCAAAGTTTACCAACCCTGGTTTGACAATTTAGTGTTTCAGGTCATTTAAATCTTCAATTTAGCAGCCTGACAAATTTACCAAGTGCTAACACGATATAAATATGTTTTTTCTTTGTCTTATGAAGAGCTTAGTACTTACGACACTACCGTGATCGAACACAAGATACCTTTGAAGCTTGGTATCAAACCCTTTAGGAAAAATCTTAGGCAAATCAACCCTTTCTTATTACCCATAGTTGAAAGAGAAGTCAAGAAGATTTTAGACATGACAATAATAGTACCACTAAGAAACTTCGACTGGGTGGAAAACCTGGTCCCGGTCAAAAAAAAGAGTGGAGAGATTAGACTGTGTGTTGATTTTAGAAATTTGAATAAATCTTCCCTGAAGGACAACTATCCTTTACCTAAAATGGATCACGTCTTAGAAAAGGTATTCGGAGAAAATAGGATGTCTATGATCGATGGTTTCTTTGGATACAATTAAATTGTTGTAAACAAACAAGATAAAGAAAAAACGACTTTCACTACACCCTGGGGTATGTTCATGTATGATAAAATGCCTTTTGGTCTAATGAATGCAGGTGCCACTTTCTAGCGTGCTATGGATATCTCTTTCATCGGTGAAAGAGACAAGTTTGTAGTTATCTACCTCGATGATCTAACCATTTTTTCTAAGTCTTACAAAGATCATTTAATACATCTCAAATAGACTTTCAAAAAATGCCGCAAGTTCAGTCTGTCTTTAAACCCTAAAAAGTCTCACTTCACCATGCGAGAAGGTAAACTCCTGGGCCATATTATGTCCCGAGACGAAATTAAAATTGACCCCAGCAGGGTTCAAGCTATAGACACAATAAATATTCCTAGAAATGTAAAGGAAATCCAATCATTCTTAGGAAAGATAAACTTTTTGAGAAGGTTTATTCCAAACTTCGCTAAAATTGTGAAATTAATAATAGGTATGTTAAAGAAAAACAACGAGGTAAAATGGATAGCAGATGCCAAAGAATCATTTGCACGTATCAAGAGGGTTATAAGTGAGGCACCTGTAATGGCAAGCCCCGACTATCTAAAGGATTTTCTCATTTTCTCATTCGCTTCTGAGCACACTATTGTTGCAGTGCTCCTCTAGAAAAATGAGGAGGGTTTTGAACAACCGATATCCTTTTTCAGCAAAAGTCTCATAGACGTGGAACTAAAATACGATATAATGGAAAAACAAGCATATTCTATGGTAAAGGAATTAAAGGCTTTTAGGACTTATGTATTTCATTCCAAGATAATCGTGTATGTACCTACTAGATCTGTAAAAGACATTCTAGTGTAGCCTGACAGTGATGGCAGAAGGGCACAGTGGCTCACAAAAATTCAAGAATTTGATCTGGAAATAAAGCCGACAAAGCTGATAAAGGGTCAAGGTTTGGCTAAACTCTTAGCTGAATCCAATTACAGAGCCCTCGACATAAATAGCATACAGGGATGTGGAGAAGAGGAAGATATGAACGAGATCTACGAGCAAATAGGTGAAGTTAGGATCAAAGAGAAGTTTACATCCTCTGACTGGTACAAAAACATAGTATCCTACCTACTGACTTTAAACTGCCCAAGTGATTTATCTCCATCCAAAGCCAGAACGCTAAAACTACATGCAGTCAAATACTGTATATCTAAGGGTAAATTGTTTTGGAAGGACCCAATTGGTGTCCTATTGGTCTGTTTGGTTGAATCTGAAATAGAGAAGGTCATAAGTGAATTCCACGAAGGAGTGTGCGGGGGACATCATGCTTGGAGAGCAACAACTTATAAAATCTTGAGGGCAGGGTATTATTGGCCTAAAATTTTCTCGGATGTAAATGCCAAAGTTAGGGCTTGTGACCCTTGCCAACTATTCATAGGCAAACATAAACTCCCAGCATTACCTTTAGTTCCAGTCAAAATGAAGGCTCCTTTTCAGCAGTGGGGACTGGATTTTATAGGCGAAATTAACCCCCATTCCAGCACTCAACACAAATGGATCCTAACCACTACAGATTACTTTACTAAATGGGTAGAGGCTATTCCTACCAGGAGGGCTACATATTTGGTGGTAATATATTTCCTAGAAGAAAATATTTTATCTAGATTTGGCTGCCCCCGAAAGATAGTACTAGATAATGCTCAGGCTTTAAAATTTATGGCTCTGATCCGTTTTTGCCAAAAGAACAATATTGTACTCGGCCATTCTACGACATATTATCCCCAAGGAAATGTACTGGATGAATCTTCGAACAAGAGTCTGATCAACATAATTAAGAAAGTGTTGAATGAGAACAAGAGATCTTGGCATATACATTTAAAATACGCACTGTGGGCAAATCAGATTAGCACAAAAAAATCCATTGGTATTTCTCCTTTCTAGATGGTATATGGGACTGACATGGTATTACCTATAAACTGGGTACTTCCCGTGATGAAACTATGGAAATATGAGAAAGAAGAACCAAACCACGTCACAAGGAGAATAAATCAGCTGATCGAATTACAACAGCACAGGGTCAAGGTGGAAAAAAGATTGCAAAAATATCAAGACGACATGAAAACGTTATTTGACCGTAAGACAAAAGACAGAGAGTTTCTTCTAGGAGACTTGGTCTTAAGATGGGATGCTAGGAAGAAAGATTCGGTGAAACATGGTAAATTCAATCATATTTGGTATGGACCATATAGAATCACAACTTCCGAAGGAAAAAATTCATTTTTATTAGAAAATTTGGATGGTAAAATCTTCAACGCCCCTGTCAATGGGCGTTATCTAAAACACTACATGACATAATTAGTTCTCTGAGGTTTTCCATTGTATATACCGGTTTGTATTTGCTTTCAATTTCATGATTCCCTTAAGGTAAGTTTTCAATTTTTATTTTTTAGGTCAATATAAGTAGAGATACACGGTTTTCAAATACTTTTAATATTTTTAAAAAGGACACTCCATGTTTATAGGATTTCAGTTTGCAAACTAAATGGATGAATGGAGAAAACAAAAGATCATGTATTAGATATTTTAATTCACCGAAAATAGGTGACAGAAAAGGTTTTCGGTTATTTTAAAAATGGTAAGGTAAAGGCACAAACTCCTGAAAATTCCATTCCTTAAGAAAGTAGAGATCTCCAAAACATCATAAAGGTCCCATAAATATAATGTTCTTACTTAATTGATTATTAAAAAGTACAGTTACTTGCTCTAAGCCCTAATAATTTTAACTTAAAACATAGGTAGGTGGTAGTTAAAACAAACAGAAAGTGAAGCATCTCTGGGGAAGGGTTTTCAAAAAAGTGGTTTTAATTTTCGACCCTTGCCCCTCAACATACAAACAACTGTCCGTCACCTTTCTTTTGATCCTCATATTTGTCTTCTTAAAAATGCCAAATGTCTTTTTGGATTTATATACACAGGGAGAAGAGATTATGTTTAAACTTTGAAAGCTGTAAGCATGTTTTGGAAAGAAGGCGGGTCTTCACAGCTCCTCAGTCTCTTACTAAACAAGTTATGTGTAGGTGGATCCTGACTTTTCTAGGTTTTTCAACAGTTTTGAAGGGTTAAGGCTTACTCAAAGGAAAACCCCTAGAAAAATGTTTCCCCTTTTTCTCCCTGCATACCCAAGGTAGTGTGAAAGTCAAAGGAAGGTTGGCACTGAGTAATCAAAGTAAGTTGATAGACCTACATTGCAAAATATTACATAGATATCACCCCTCATACAATTTGATTGCCCTCGCTTCATATTCTAAAAATAAAATTATAAGACAGATGATGAAAGGAAAGTCATATGTAATTGTACATCTAGTCTGAAGAGATGATGAAAGGAAATTTAGAAATGATTTCCCTCATCTCAGCATTTAAATGCATAAATACATTTCGAAGCGATGAAAGGATATTCAATGAAAAAGGGGCAGATAACTTCACTGGGGTACTGAACAGGCCCGCTGGTAGTGAAGAAATATCTGAGATATCTGTAAAGTTGTTATACATGAATATCACTCGACTCTGGTAATCAACTTTCCTGAGACCGGATCCACATCCTAAGTCCAGATGGGACTCCTCGATTAAAAAATTCCATAAATTTCATTGGATGTAAGCCAAAAAACTACAAAGATCTGTTGGAATTCCTAGTACTATTTGATTTGTCCTAATGCAGACCTAAACTCAGTAAAGAGAAAGAGAAAGTTGTGAAAGGCATTGTAGCTGAGTGAGAAATATATTTGAGTATTGGAAATCCTTATAGCAGTAAAAGACAAAAATCTCTTCTTCCCTCAGTTTATCTTTTCCCTAAAGCAAGTTTCATAGAAGTGAAACCAGTGACTCCATTTACCCAATACAGGCACGTGGTCTACTGTTCTTCCCGCCTCACAGGGAAATAGGATCCCTAGTTGGAGCCTATGTTGGAGCCGCCTTTTTTATTTTGTTCAAATCTATTTTAAAAAGTCAAATGTTGGTTCTTAAGTTCTTTTTCGCTTCGTGATATTCACCTACTGAAAATATTAGTAGTCTCGACATGCGAAATAGCGGGGGATGTGATGTTTCATAAGTTACCACTTTTTATCGTTAAACAAAGGTTGTTGCTCTTCGTACCTCAGAATATCGCTCTTTTGGAGTTACAAGTCACAAGATTTACAAACCCCGATGTGTGAGGTCGTGAAAAGTTTCAAAAGCTTACCTTTGGTGAAATCTAAGAGTGGGACCATGTAAACCCCAGTCAAATGCTATCAGGATTTCGCGTCTTGGCATTCACTCTCTCCTAAAGCATTACCACTAAAACTATGAAAGAGGAAGCCACAAAACTTTTACCTAAGTAACTCGGGTTAGAGTCAAGGTTGATTAATCTTGACCATGATTTAAGCTCCTCGGGACTTCGCGACTCGGCATACTTTCCTCTTGGAAACAATACCTTTGAAGTTCTGAGCCGCAAAGTCGTGATATAAATTAAAGCGTAATCAATTAAAACATTTAATCCTAGTTATGTGCTTGCTTAATTAAGTATAATCATCGCAATCTCGAGTTTTAGAGGTTTGAAAGGTTAGAGTTGAAAGTCTCGATATGGAGAACACCGAAATGATCGATTTAAATCCTAATTAAGGAAGTCAAGCTAACCATAATCAATGTTTAATGCAAATGATAATAATGCACAGTTTACGATGTAATTTCAAATGTTCCTTACACCAGCTTGTCCCATGAACCGTCAAATTTTATGGCATTAATTGGAAATAAGGTGAAATGACAAAATAAGGACATGGTTTTTATTGCCAAAATCTCTATCTAATTATGATTGGACTGTTCTGTTTGTAAGGACATTGATATGTTAAATGGTCGAAGATATAGATCTTTTTCTTCCTATTTTATTCATAAAGTTCATTTCTATCCTGCACAGAGAAGTTTTTCTCAGTAAGATAACTTCTATATGTATACGCATTTTTATTGCAGAAGAGCTAAGTTACAACCCCCTGTCATGGTCCCGTGAAAAGCATCCAAGGCAAGCGCTAAGGTTTCAGGACAAGGTTCTGATAATATTTCGGATACTTCACCTCGAAGTGTTGATTCCATATGAACCTGGCCATACATCTCATAGGTGTTGCAATCATAGTTGGTGAACTACTCGAACGATTACAGTGACAATGAAACAGACAACATGACTACCAAATACAAGATCGTCATCTAGGTGGAGATGCATAAAATAGCGGCCTGACCATGTCTTCTAACTTACTATGACATGATTCGATGGGCACCAGACCATGTAGACATCCCTACTAGAACCATCATTAGAGAGTAGGGGGTCACTGTTGGGACCTTCAGACTAGAAAACTTACAGGTTATGTATAGATTACCACCCACGTCAGACTTCTCGTACAAGGCATAGTTTCTAGATGGTTTTAAACAGAAGAAATGCAAGCAATACGTGAAAATTTTATTTGATTTGATTAAGGATTGGGTCTCACACCCAACAAAGTTTAGGGCAGACAACAATGGAATTTATTCCGTATCTTCTTTGGAACCATAGTTCAAATACGTAGCGATGATGACTTGTAGATTGTACAGGAGGGAAGACACCACGCATTTTTTCCTCCAATGGGTGGCCTTGATATACTCAGTAGTAGAAGGCTCTTCTTTCGACTGGGATAAAATGTTATCATATAGCTTGACCAGTTGGATTACAGAATATCGGACGTAGAAAGAGAGTGGGAAAGCTGCTTCATTTTTTATGTCCACATATCTCATGGATGCAGTATGTTCCATGACGTCTTTTCCCTTGATGAATTGGAGTTGGGCTCCATCGAATGCTGAGCCAGTCCATGTATACCATTCTAATCTTTGGGAGGACAAGGCTTCGAATTTCGTATATGAAATCTTCAACTGGGTGATGGTACTGATGCATGTTGCCATATTCGGTAATCTGCCACCCAGGATATTGGATAACATCACGACAAATTTAAGCAGGGTGGCCAATTGGTATGTGGAGAAATAATTCTCATACATCAGGGTTTTCGACACTTCCATCCCTTCGCATGCTTTACCCTTACTTATACCTGACAAGCTGGCTTGTCGTGAGATCACCAGGTAAACTGTAATTGGCAGTATAAGTAAAGAACTGAAAGGGTATTCAAAAAAGGTATGGACACCTTTTCCTATTCATTTAAACACCTATTCATTATTAGACTTTGGGCATGCACAGGCCAAGGAAACAGCCCTAGAAGATATAAATTTGGTTCATATCAAATTCAAGAAACATGATCCACAGAGGGTCGTGAGTAATCATTTGGCCAGCTGTGGCCTTAAAATATTTGAGCACTAGAATTCGCCTCATGATAATATTTTCTGAGGCGCGAAATATTATGATGAAGTTTTGGCTATAATACAAGCCTTGTCACCTGAAGAGAGGGTCGATGTTGTCATATTCCAAGAGCATAGGCGGATTTTCCTTCCTCCAGTATTACGGGGTGAAGATCCGACTATAGCAGAGGAGCAGCAAATAGAAGCCGGAGGCTCTAAAGGTTCAGTGCCTGGCCAAGAAGGACAACAAGATAAAGAAGAGCAAGCTGGGGGGCTGAAATAGAAAGTCGAGGCTTCTGGTCCTCCAAGTGAGTCAACTTTGGTCACTCTCAAGAAATCTTCTAAACATGTCGTCAAACCCATCGCCTCCATTACCCCCTATAGTCTGCAAAGGAAATCTCAGACGCAGGTTGGATTTTGGGTGAAAAATTGACAACTATAGCAGTTGAAGAGCTACCTCCAAATGAATTATTCTTTGATAAGAAGAGGAGAGTGGTTGTGATACAGGAACTCTACCAAGAGGCAGGTACTGTCTCTAGGAAATATAAAATTTTAACTGATGGGAAAAATATGAAGAAATTAGAGTTTGCGACGCAAATACTAGGAACATTGGGGGCATTCACCATGATGAATCAATATTCCGTTGGGATCCTAAAGGATCAGCTAAAATGAAAGAATCGTTTGATCAAGACACTAGAGACTAAACTATCTACAGTAGAAGTTGCTGCTAAAGATCAGGAGAGTGCGATTTTAGAGCAAGCAAGAATAGAAGATCAAAAAGAAATCGAGCAGCTTAAAGTCGATCTCAAACAAGCATAGTTGAAGGTTCAGACAAGTCAAACTCAGATAAGCCAACAAGGAGAATTAATATACCAGCTTTGGGCCAAACTAGAATTCACCGAAAGCCAGGTAATCGATATCGGGATATTTCAATCCCAAGCAATAGAGATCAGAAAAAGGTTATCAGTGGCACGGTAGGGTTTTCTTGCAAAATTGGAAACAATTCAAAGCAGCTTCCAACTCATTGATCAGGTGTTGGAAAACCTCTCTCTCAAAGAAAGGGATGCCAGGGTAGCTTGGGTGGTGCTCCAAGAGGCTATTATAGCCACAACAAGAAGGGAAGCAAGCAATAGTTCTAGTTTTCCCATCGCAGAGCAGACCAGGGGTAATATCTTGTTGAAAGAATGGGAGCGAAATATATCTGAAGGAAAACAAAAAGCTATGAAGCTGAAGAAATCTTGTGAAGAAATTTTTGGTTTGTTAAGTGAGATTTGTTTGGGTTCCGATGGTGAAAGTGGCATGGAGATATTGGGTCAGATCAATACAGCTAAATATATGCTAAATATCAAGGAAAATGAAGAAAGAGAATTATCCAAAATATCACAAATAACTCAAATAGACATAGTGCAAATAGACAAATGGCTAATTAAACCGAGTATGATGTTATGCTCTATGAATGCCAAAGATCAGGATGTGGAGGGAAAGATGCCGCTATTGATGAAAGACTGCTATATTTTTGAGGCAAATAATCAAGCTAAGCCATCTAAGTTGATATCACAGCTCGTGGAGAAGTGCATTATTTGCATGGAGCATGCAAAGAGGTAGGTTTCGGGTACCAAATGAGAACAGAGATAAAGAAACAAAACGTTTCAACTCCTTGATTGTAACCGAAAACCTCTGGAACTATTGAGATTCTAGTGCAAAAGAATTTTGTATAAATATACATTTTGAAGAAAGAAAAAAGGGTTGGACCTTTTTGATTAATTGTAATAGAGACTGTCTCTTTTCAAGACTTAATACAAAGCAATCCGAATATTCCTAATTCCGTCACTACCGTGTTATGAGTTCATTCTCTCTGTTATTTCATATTCATTCTTATTTCACTTATATATATCTGATGAATGTTGTATTGCAATTTAGTAAAACTTCTACTATAGTGATTAATATTTAAGCTATCTATTGTTTACAGTTTTTCCTCTGTATTGGCTACTAGTAGGTACAAGACCCGTGAATCTTTAGATTGTCATATTTTATACTTCATCAGACTATTTCTTAACTTATTTTCTTCTTTTGTTTACAGAGTGAGATTCTCTCTCAATAGGAGCCTTATTCTATAGGCAACTAAATTTTTTTCTCTTAATTCATACACCATTTATTTCAAATATAACACAGTTACGGAAAAAGGCCTTTGGTTTGCAATTTGCTTTTAATATTGATTTTTAAAGTTCTCTTTTATAAAATCAAATTGATACAGCATAAAACGTTTTGGATTTCTTTAAATTTTCTGTTCCTCTATGACTGTCCCTATTGTAAGACAACCCAATATTGAACCTGGTTTGATAGATCAAACCCATATTGCTTTAAATCTCTTTGATACCATACTTAAAAGGCTAACACCCGGGTAGAACTTGAATGCTCATGGGTTGCAATTGAAAGGGATATAAATATCCAGGAACAGTTGGAAGCCAGGCAGCGACAACCTAGAAATCAACCCTAGCTTCCTTTCCTGAAGGTATACCCTCCTCCTTTTTACATCTTACTAACTTTCAGATGCCTAGACACTGTACTTTTTAAAGCCTTAAGTACAGACTCTAGAAGAACACCCCATTTCAAAGATTGGTGAGAAACTTCTAGTGAGCAGAAGGAAATAGAGGAACCCTCATTATTTACAGTCGTAGTCACCTGGGAGTCCTTCAGGGATGCTATTAAGGAAAAATACTTCCTTATTGGAAGTTATAATGACCTGTATACAAAATGGACCACACTGTGGCAAGAAAGATACCAAGCAGTGCCTAAGTTCACAAATATCTTCCATACCTTGCGCACCAACATGGGTATCGAATATTTTGAGTGACATCTGGTGATCAAGTATTGCAACAGTCTGCATAGATACATCCAGGCTGAAATGGAGTTTCTAGACATCTCTTCCTTGGGTGCGACCTACTGATATGTCATCAAAATCAACTAGAATCTCAAACAAAGGACCCGACAATTTGGGCCTGGGCAAAAGAAAAGACAGACTGCCTCAAGAAAAGGAAAAAGAAAAGACAAACTGCCTCAAGACAACCATTCCAGGCCGCAAGAAAATAAGGACACCTGAAAGAAAAATAAATATACTGAGAAGTGGTGTAACTTCCATAAGATCCCTTAGCATAACACTATTGATTGTCTCTCAAAGAAGTTGCTTGTGGTTGAGGTGAAATCCTCTAAATCAAATGTGGGTTATGACTCTGAGTTAGAACCATAAAGGGGGAGATAGATCATTGATGAAGAACCCAATGCTACCACCAAGCTATAGCTCCATGAACCAGATGAGCCAGAGGAAGGCGAGTGCATTTGTCATTCACAAATGTGGGTGAAGGGTACCCCACTGCACTTCATCGTTGATAGTGGTAGCCAGAAGAACCTCATCTCAGTAGAGGTTGTTAAGTGACTCGCCTTGCTGATAACACCACACCCACAACCTTACACCATCGGATGGATCCACTAAGGAAGAGACATTTGCGTCATCCAATAATGTTGTCTGTCATACGACATCAATCCCTTCAAAGAAGATGTATTGTGTGATGTTTCCCCTCTCGAAGTTTGTAATGTTATTTTGGGCCAACCATATTTATGGAAATTCCATGCTGAATATGAGTCTAGGCATCACAATGTTATTATTATTTTGAACAAGAAATTGTACAGGATATCAGAGGCAGTCCCACCTAGTGATATTTATTTGATCTCTTCCGAGCAATGCAAGAAGGTCATATCTCAGAAGGGGAAGTTTGTCTTATTCGTGATTCGCTCTCAGAATTAGCGAAAGACCACAACCACATATAGGGTCTCCATGACCGACCTCTCCACACAACAAAAGGAAGTGGAAAAGATCATGGAAGCATACTTGGATATCTTATCCTCACCTACCAGGGTACCTCTGCACTGTTAGGTCAAGCACCCCATTGATCTGACCCCTGATGCATCGCTTCCCAATGGGACCGTCTACCGTTTCTCTCTGTTAGAGAATGAGGAGATCAAGAGGCATATCCAAGAAATTCTCCACAAAGGGCACATACGTCCCATATCGTAACCTTGCAGGAGCCCAATCATGCTGGTATAGAAGAAAGATGGAACCTGACGACTCTGCATTGATTACTAGGCCCTGAATAAAATCACAATGAGAAACCGATACCCGATTCCCTGAATCGATGACCTCCTTGATTAGCTCATGGGGGCCAAATACTTTAGTAAGATTGATCTGAAGTTTGGCTACCACCCGGTCTAGATAGAACAAACAAATGTATGGAATACCACCTTCAAGTCAAAGGAAGGTCTTTTCAAATGGTTAGTCATGCCCTTTGGCTTGACAAATTCTCCAACCACTTTAACGAGGATGATGGATGATATCCTGCGACCATTCACCAATGCTTTTGTAGTGGTGTATATGGATGACATTCTCATTTATAGAAATACTTGGACATAACACTTGCAACATATTGAGCAGGTTCTACACACCCTATGGAAACACAAGCTATACACCAACTTGGAAAAATTCTCCTTCAGCATGGACATGGTCCATTACCTAGGCTACATCTTTGATCAACATGGTGAACGTGTGGATCCAACCAAGATCCAAGTCATCCATGATTGGCCATCCCCAACCACACTCATCGAGCTTTGAAGCTTCTTTGGCCTTTCCAATTTTTACCACAGGTTCATGTTGGGATTCTTCCATATTGCATGGGACCTCAACCAAGTAACTATGGGTGGTGGTAAGGAGAAATTTGTGTGGGTTGGTCCGAACAAAAAGAATTTGATTATTTGAAGTAGCTCTTTTTCTTAGCCCAGTAATTTCATTACTAGACCTGAAATAACACTTTGAGATCAAGACATATGCTTCAGACTATGTTGTGGGCACCATTCTCACTCAACACAACCACCCCGTGGCCTATCATAGTGAGACACTATCAGATGTTGTCCATAAGTACCCTGCTTATGACAAAGAAATGTACTCCATTATGAAATATTTTCTCCAATGGAGACATTACATTCTTAGGAAGGAGACAATCATCCACACTGATCATAAGTCACTGCAGTTCATACAGACACATGGTAAATTTTAGAATGACTGCCATCAGAAGTGGTCCACATGCTTGCAACAATTCCACCTCAGCATCAAGTATAAAATAGGAAGCACCAACCATGTTGTTGATTTCCCTAGAAGACCTCCAGTCGTGACACTTGCCTGCTAGAATCTTGCAGCCATGAGACCTATGGATGTCCCCAACTCTATGAGATAGACCTAGACTTCGCCACCACCTACCAAATGTTGGGCGCAAACTCAATTGTCACTAATTTCCATATTCAAGATGGGATGTTGTGTTGTCTGAGCCATATTTTCATTCCATCAAGCAAGTAAGTGAATTTGATCTAGGAATCCCATTACAATCGGGTGGTAGGACACTTCATCATTGAAAATACAATGGAAATTCTACAGAAACATTTCTACTAGCCAAAACTTCGAAAGGAGGTCAACAAGTATATCAAGTCCTGCATTACCTGTGTTATTTCCAAACCGACCACTAGGAAATAGGGATTGTAAACCCCTCTGCCTACTCTTGACAAGCCATGGGAATCCATATCCATGGACTACATGTCAGGCCTCCCATCCACCAATTGAGGAAATGACTGTTTTTTTGTGGATTTTGATTGATTTTCTAAGATGGTGATTCTTGCTTCTTGCAAGAAGAACATCACAGCAGAGGCCACTACCAAGATATTATTTGAACAAGTCTGGGTACATTTTGGAATACGAAAAATCATTGTCTTAGATTGGGACAATCGATTTCTCAATACATTCTAGTCGAGCCTCTGGTCACTTCTGGACACCAAGCTCAACAAATCCATGACATTCCACCACTAGACAGATGGCCAAAATGAGGTTGTAAATCGAATGATCGTGCGTATCCTATGCATGTATAATTCCAAGCACCCTCACACATGGGATGAGATTCTTCCCTATGTCCAACATAGCTACGACCGAGCCTTGAATAGCTCAACTGGACACAACGCCTTTCAGGTGGGGTTGGGATTCCAACCATTGGGTCCCATAGATGTTGCACTACCCATTGTGGTCACCTCACCCAAATCATATTCTTCTCCAACTGAAGTTGACAAAGCCACCCGGTTCATTGAGCGGGTCTAGCACATTCATCAATGGATTTAGGATATCCTACATAAGTCCAATAACAAGTACAACTAACGCCATGATCAACAATGGGTGCCACATAAGTTTCAAATGGGCGAAAAAGTTTGGTTTCATTTGAAAAAAGAACACCTTACCATGCCCCATTGGAATATTCAACCACTCTGTTATGGGTCGTCCACCATCACCAAGGCCATGGGTGATAATTCTTTTGATCTCCACATTCCTCCTTTCCTTGGCCTGCACCCAGTGTTCAATGTGGATCTCCTTCGACCTTGTTTCCCACCATTATTGGACACCTTAGAGACAACAGAAAATATGACATCAAAAGAGCCTGACTACATACAACAAGAATATAGTTATCATATTGTGGACAAATAGGTTGAGGGCACTCACCAACAAAGGATTCGACTTTATTGAGTTGTCAAAGTAGGGAAACTCCTGCACCAAGGCAAGTGGCTCACTCGAGGCCAAATTCAGTAGAAATTTCCTCATCTAATAGGGGCACTCAACTCAATGGAGACCATTGCTTACTAAGGGGGAATGATTGATATATATGGATTTCGGTGGCCTACTATCTATTCCAACTGGCTCATTTTGGTAGTTTTCCAGTTCGATAGTTTTTTTCTAGTTTTTGAGTCCTTGACTTCCGGGGTCATTTTGAGGACCTAAACAATGTTTTTAGGGCTTGCCACAAGAAAAATGTTTATTTCTCGGTTAGACCTTTTCAATGGGATATCATGTGCCTAAAATAGAGATCGTATGCAAAAGTTACGACCCCAAGTAGTTGATGTACTAACTTACCCAAATAGGGCTGACATGACTTTTGGCGCTTCATCTCCAAGGGTTAGGTTTTTGGATGTCTAGGGTTTTTAACATTCATTTTTATTGTAAAAATTCCTTGAGATCCTCACTATAATAATATTTTGGAATGAGTACAACCTTCACATCTCTTCTTAGAGATAATCTACCACCATTCTAGCAAGCTTGTTTTTCACTGCATTTTATAGTTTTAGCTTATTTCCTTGTTGAATAGAAACCGATTTTACTGTATATCTGTTATTATGTGTTAAGCATATTTTGATAATAATATGTATTCATTTTGTTCTTCTCATAAAATTCAGATCATTTAGATAATAGAGTGATCCTGATACAATATATATATACAGATATGGGAGAATACAAGAAGAATAATCAAGATGGAATAATAAATTCTACAACAATGCCCAAAACTGAAGATAATAGCCTCTAAAGGCCCACAAATAACTGATGAAAAGGAAAAGATTAATGTATTTCCCTTTGATATCTGAAAACCCCCTTTTTTCTAGATGAGTTGTGCCCTCCTGGATGGCTATAGATACCCAATATTTCTGCCTTCCTTATCATGGCCTTCAAATACCACCAAAACACTAGATCAATATATTGAGTCAAGACACACCTCCTTGCAAAGTTTCAAGCTGAATGATGAAGGTATGGCCCCTTAGATGGATGAATCCTCCTTCTACAGTGTGCCCTCCTTCTCTCCAACTCGTTCCAAGCTATAAAAAATCATCTGACAGAGAAACCCCCTCCAAAATGGGCTAGAAAGGGCACCCTTGGGCATACAGAGAAAAACCATAACTCTTTATGTCCAAAATCCTTTTCCTCTTCCTAGATCGAACTATTCTACCTCAGATGGTGTGCTCTCCTATTGGAAACCCCTTGAAGTTGCACACTGCCTCTTCCTTTGCTAATGGATATGAATTGTACCTGCTGTAGAATGGGATGGAGGAATATTTCACCCTTAGGACCAAGCTTGGATCAAGATAGGTGGGATCTGTTGGAACACATATAAATCCTAATCCTTGAGATTTACTTTCTCGATATTCATCCTTTTGAAATAACTTAGAAGTCGGTTTTCAAATGTTTAAATCAAATTTACTTCTAGTCTTAAGGCGCGTATGATGTTCACCATCGATGAAGTTCCTCATATTGATCAGATGATCTCAAGCTCTTCAAGGTTGTGGAGCCGCCTGATTATTAAAGTAACCAAATCACTAAAGGTTGCTTCAAATATTCGCTCTTTTGGTGTTTCTCCAGGTCTTAACTTCAAAAGTCCCGATACTCGAAAAGTGTCTGAAGGATCCTAGTCATAGTACATGTGTACCTTTCCTAGTCTTCCTTTTTTTGACACGTGACATCCATTTTAGCTATTTTATTTTGATGATTCATTTGAATATAACTAACACGTGGCACCCCCCCCGGTATCGACACATCATTTAAATGACGTTACCCTCGATATGTCCCTATGGGTAATGGTCCTTTAGAATTATAGTGACAAGCTAAAGTTCAAATCCACGAAGCGAAAAATTATCAAAATATTAAATCTTAATCAGTTAATTTAATCTCGGTTAAAAGACAATTAATAATTTCACATTTCGGAATTTTAGACGTTTATCATCCATTACATCTTGAATTATCTGAAGTTCGAACCTTTGAAACACTTCTAACCTAAACATGGTTAATTAAAGCTAAAAAATGATTATCTTTTAATTAAATATTTCATGGTTTTGTGCTTTGGGAATTCTATCTCAAGATACTATTAAAAATTCAGAAGTCCGAATACCCAAAAACACTTAAAGTTAAACATGATTAATTATGTTTTAAACTAGATTATCCTGTAATTAATTTTTCATGAAATCGTGATTCAGGAAATTTTAAACTTGTTTCATCCAAGTCCCCGATCGTGAACCACCGATATTAATTGCATTAATCATGTATCAATGACAATGATTTCAATATACATTGCAGATTTCCGCCTAAGATTTTATCATTAAGGTAAAATGAATGTATCATCAGTAAAGGTATTCACAAATCAATACGGCTAAGGTGAATAAGAATATTGGATTTTGAATTCTATTTTCATTCTTGTAGAATAGCAAGTTTTATTTGACTGAGAAGATCACACGTTCCCCTGTAACAGGTAACACAGTTTTGATTTCCCTAATATCATGGTGCCATGAATAATGGCTAAAGCAGCGAGTGAAAGTGAAAACCCAAACACAAATGTTCTATCCGACACCTCACCAAGAGTCATCAATATTGTAAAATCATGGACACATGTGTTCGATATTTTACAGCACGAGCTGATAAATTTCCCAGAGGATTTAGGTGATGAAGTAACTGAAAATCATGTGAATAATCTCATGTATATATCTCATTTCGAGCTACACAAAATAGCCACACGACCGAGGCTCATGCTGTATAATGACGTGATAGGCTGGGCCCTGGAGAACGTTGACATCTCAACCAGGAGCATCTGCAATTCACAGAAGGTTGTTGTTGGGTATTTTCGACTGGAGTATATACAATTAATGTATAAATTATCCCCCATTTTTAAATATAGCTACATGATCCAGGTGAATATCGATGGCCACCCACATTTTCCAACTAGCTCAAAACAATTTTCTGTCAATTTTGGTAATTTACTATTTTTAGCAGTTTTTCGGGTCCTAAAAATTCTAGAGCCATTTTGAGGCCCTAAATGATGTTTAGGGATAAACATAGAAGTTCCTTCATGTTTCTCACAAAAAATTTGTATTCCTCGGATAGATATTTCTAACGAGGTATTGAGTGCATCAAACAAAGATTGTATGCAAAAGTTACGACACCGGGAAGTTGATGTACTGACTTACCCAAATGGGGCCCACATGACTTTTGGTTCTTCATCTCCTAGGGTTAGGTTTTTCGATGTCTAGGGTTTTTTACATTCATGTTTATTGTAAAAATTCCTTCATAGCCTCATTGTAATCATCTTCTTGCGAATGAGCACAACCATCACATATGTTCTGAGAGATAAGCCACCACCATTTGAGCAAGCTTGTTTTCTGCTGCATTTTATAGTTTCAACTTATTTCCTTATTGAATAGAAAACCAATTTTACTGTATCTCTGTTATTTTGTGTTAAGAACATGTTAATAATCTGTAGTCATTTCATTTTGCTCATAAAATCTAGATCAGTGGTATCAAAGAGGTCTGCTCCTTTTCTTCTTAATTCATGTCCCCAATGAGGTTGGAGTATAAAGAGTTGATTCTCGATCTTGTTTCTCCCGAGGAAAAAATATATCGCATGCCCAAGCGACCTCTCATGGTTGGAGAAAAGAAATATGATGTGATAGGAGATCCTTTCAAAATGTTTCTTGAGGAATCCCTCATACAACAACGGAAGAAGATGATGGATAGTTTCATGCAAATACTTCGATGACTACCAATAGGTGACACATCTTCTTCGAACGGAGGTGTCACCCCCTTCAAGGTACGAATAAAATTTGATATTCCTATATTTGAAGGTAATATAGATGCAAATGTTGTAAACAAGTGGTTGAATCTACTAGAAGGGTATTTTTCTCTACATAACTTTTCGAATAGAGAAAAGATTACTTTTGCGCTCCTCAAAGCCATTCCCCATGTCAAAGGTTGGTGGGAAACTTTCTGTGAGCAAAAGGAAATAGAGGAACCCTCATTATTTATAGTCACAACCACCTGATAATCCTTTAAGGATTCTATTAAGGAACAATAATACCCTGTCATAAGTTATGACGACTTGTATACCAAATGGGCCACACTGCAGCAAGAAAGAGACCAAGCAGTGCCATATTTCACAAATATCTTCCATACCTTGTGCACCAAGTTGGGTATCAAATATTCAGAGTCAAATCTGGTGCTCAAGTATCATGGTGCTTTGCATAGATACATCCAAATCGAAATGGAATTTTTGGACATCTCATCCTTGGGTACCCCATTGATCTGACCCCCGATGCACCACTGCCCAATGGGACAGTCTATCACTACTTTTTGTTAGAGAATGAGGAGATAAAGTGATAGATCTAAGAACTTCTCCACAAGGGGCACATCCATCCCAGCTCATCACCTTGAGGGAGCCCAATAATGCTGGTACAAAAGAAAGATGGAACCTGGTGACTCTGCATTGATTACTAGGCTTTGAATAAAATCACAGTCAGAAACTGGTACCCGATTCCTCGAATCAACGACCTCCTTGATCAACTCACAAGGGCCAAATAATTCAGTAACATTGATATGAATTCTGGCTACCACCAGGTCTCGATAGAACAAACATATGTATGGAAGACCACCTTCAATTCAAAGGAAGGATTTTTTGAATGGTTGTTCATGCCCTTTAGTTTGACAAAAGCTCTAGCCACTTTCATGAGGATGATGGATAATATATTGTGACCATTCACCAAT
This sequence comes from Picea abies, assembly GCA_900067695.1. Lineage (NCBI taxonomy): Eukaryota > Viridiplantae > Streptophyta > Pinopsida > Pinales > Pinaceae > Picea > Picea abies. Next base: position 28,575 of record CBVK0101916990.1, read on the forward strand.
ACTTTTGTAGTGGTGTATCTAGATGACATTATCATTTACAATAATACTTGGTCCGAACAATTGCAACATATTCAGTAGGTTCTACATGCCCTATGGCAACACAAGCTATACACCAACTTGGAAAAATGCTCCTTCAGCATGGACAGGTCCATTACCTGGGCTACATAATTGATCAACATGGAATACATGTGGATCCAGCCAAGATCCAAGTCATCTGTGACTAGCCAGCCCCAACCACACTCACTAAGATTCAAAGCTTCTTGGGCCTTGCCAATTTCTATCGCAGGTTCATGTTGGGATTCTCCCATATTTCATGGGCCCTCATCCAAATAACCGGTGGTGGTGGTAAGGAAAAATTTATGTGGGTCTGGTCCCAACAAAAAGCGTTCTATGATTTGATGTAGTGCTTGTTCTCAACCCCAGTACTTTCACTATGAGACCTGCAATAGCCCTTTGAGATCGAGACAAATGCTTCAGACTATGTTGTGGGCATCATTCTCACTCAGCACAGCCACCCCGTCGCCTATCATAGTGAGACACTATCAGAGGCTATCTGTAAGTAGCCTACTTATGAAAAATAAATGTACTCCATTGTGCAAGCCTTCAGCTAGTGGAGACATTACATTTTTGGCAAGGAGACAATCATCCACACTGATCATAAGCCACTAGAGTTCATGTAGACACAAGGAAAATTATAGAATGTTCGCCATCAAAAGTGGTCCACATACTTGCAACAATTCCACCTCAACATCAAGTATAAAACAGGAAGCACCAACCACGTCACGGATTGCCTCAGTATATCACCAGTAGTGACACTCACCATGGTGCTATAATCTTACGACCATGAGACCTGTAGATGTCCCCAACTCTATGAGACAGACCCAGACTTCGCCACCACCTACCAAATGTTGGGTGAAAATTCAGTTGTTGATAATTTCCATCTTCAGGATGGGTTGTTGTGTCATTTGGGCCATATCTGTGTTCCATCAAGTGAGAGAGAAAAGATGATCTTGGAAGCCCACTACAGTCGGGTGGCAGGACACTTAGACATCGAAAGGACAGTGGCGATGCTACAAAAACATTTCTATTGGCTGGAACTTCAATAGGAGGTCAGCAAATATATCAGGTTCTGCATTGCCTGCGATATTTCCAGACCAACCACTAAGAAACAATGCCTATACACCCCTCTTCTTGCTCTTGACATGTCATTGGAATCCATCTCAATGGACTACATGTCGGGCCTCTCATCCACCAAGCAGGGAAATGACTATGTTTTTGTGGTTGTTGATCGCTTTTCTAAGATGGCGATTTTGGTTGCCTGCAAGAAGAGCATCACA